>WAAF01001509.1:151634-185471 GCA_013400475.1 Tricholaema leucomelas
TCTGTGACAACCCTTCTGTAGACAGGCACAGAGAATGCTGTGTAACCACACATCTTTCCCATCTGTGAAGGAAATCATCCTTGGCATCTGGGACCTAGGGACCAACAGGGGTTGGAGCAGCAGAGTTTAGGCTACACAATCAAGTTCCCACAGTGACTTCTGGATTTGGATTTAGACACTCACTTTTCACCTCAGAAATATGCTTCTCAAAATGAATTACTCAGGCAGAAAGGGCATATCCCTAGGTAATGCACACGTAAGCACTCTCCTCTGCTGGCAGAGACATTAGCTAGTACTTCATCTATGGCACAGCAGCAGATGAACACTAATTAGGATAAAACAATGCACCCTATTTCCAATGTGATGTTGTTCCCCTTTATGTATCTGTTAAGATTTAGGAGGAGGGTTTTTTTTGTCTGCTTAGAATTGAATTTGAAATGCATTTCTGCAGAGGTTCTCAAAGGGGTTGGGATAAAATCCCCATGCATCAGTACAGTGCTTTTAGGTCCTTCCCATACGAAACACAAAGCTGGATAGATGGTATAAATTCATTCCTGCCAGCAAATTCAGGTGGCTGGACTTTTATTTCCATTTATTATGAAAATAAATCAGCCTGGGTCTGTATGGATGACCTCTTGATAAGTTCTCCATGGTAGTAAGGTCATTACCTTTCCTAGAACAGACTGGTAAATTAAATCTTACTGCCATCATTATCATGTGAGTATTTTGCCTAGTACAGGTAGTCCTTCCAACCTTTGATTCCCAAGACATCACTGCCAATCTCTTCTCCCTGACATTGTTTTTCTTCTGAAGTTTAAAGCTCTGAACCTGAGATAAAGGAATATATCTGAGCACCTGCTGAATTTCTCAACTTTTATCTACTCTCTTAACCTTGCTTCTGAAGAGATGAAGATTGAAAACTTTTGGCAAATTAGCAAGGCTCTGTGCATCCTTTTTTGAAGCTGTTTTTGATTTTCACCTACAAAGGCTTTATTTTGCCATTTGTAAGTTTACCTGGATGCTATTTGACTCGAGGTGGTTGTTTTGTGGGGCTTTTTTATGCAGCACAGTGAAAGTCAGAAAGAGCTGAATGTCATTCTGGGGCCAGTAACTGCCCATTTTTAAGGCTTTATGCATTATGCTTAAGTGTTTTGTTCAGAGAAGCCCAGCTCAGCTAGATTAGCCTGCACAGACTGAGCTGTGATTAGGAGTTTTCCCAGGCACCCTTATATTTATCACAAGCTCTTCACCAACTGTCACAAATCCTGTATGTCTTACCTTTTACCTGCATTTATAGATCATCTGATTAAGAAAAAAAATCAATGACTTTTCTTTTCCCTAAGAAATACTTGAACAAAGTAAGAAACAAGGCAGAAAGGGACTTGGAGGTACTGGTAGGTAGCAGCTGAGCATGAGCCAGCAGTGTGCCCAGGTGGGCAGGAGAGCCAATGGCATCCTGGCCTGGATCAGGAACAGTGTGGCCAGCAGGACAAGGGAGGTTATTCTGCCCCTGTACTCAGCACTGGTCAGGCCACACCTTGAGTGCTGTGTCCAGTTCTGGGCTCCTCAATTCAAGAGAGATGTTGAGATATTGAAACGTGTCCAGGGAAGGGCAACGAAGCTGGTGAGGGGCCTGGAGCACAGCCCTGTGAGGAGAGGCTGAGGGAGCTGGGGGTGTGCAGCCTGCAGAAGAGGAGGCTCAGGGCTGACCTCATTGCTGTCTGCAACTACCTGAAGGGAGGCTGTAGCCAGGTGGGGTTGGTCTCTTCTGCCAGGCAACCAGCAACAGAACAAGGGGACACAGTCTCAAGTTGTGCCAGGGGAGGTCTAGGCTGGATGTTAGGAGGAAGTTGTTGGCAGAGAGAGTGATTGGCATTGGAATGGGCTGCCCAGGGAGGTGGTGGAGTCACCATCCCTGGAGGTGGTTAAAAGGAGAGTGGATGAGGCACTTAGTGCCATAGTTTAGTTAATTAGAAGGCATTGTGTGATAGATTGGGCTCACAGAATCACAGAACTTTAGAGGTTGGAAGGGACCTCCAGAGATCCTCAAGTCCAACCTCCTGCCAAGGCAGGATCCCTTAGGGTAGGTTGCACAGGAATACATCCAGGAGGGTCTTGAAAGTCTCCAGAGAAGGAGACTCCACAACCTCTCTGGGCAGCCTGTTCCAGGGCTCTGTCACCCTCACTATAAAGAAGTTTCTCTTCATGTTGAGCTGAAATCTTCTGTGTTCCAGTTTGTAGCTGTTGCTCCTTGTCTTATTGTTGCTGACCACTGAAAAGAGCTTGGCCCCAGCCACTTGACACCCAGTCCTCAGATATTTGCACACAGAGCTGAGATCTGATCTCCTCTCAGTCTTCTCTTCTCCAGACTAAACAGCCCCAGGTTTCTCAGTCTCTCTTTGTGGGGCAGATGCTCAAATCCCCCAGTCATCCTCATGGCTCTCTGCTGGACTCTTTCCAGCTGGTCCCTGTCTCTCTTGAACTGGGGAGCCCAAAATTGGACACAGTATTCCAGATTTGGACTTAGTGGTGTCAAAAGTCTTTTCCAACCTGGTTAATTCTGTGATTCTGTGGTCTGTGTTTTGCACATGTTTCTGGTCTTTCACTGTATGTCACCCACACCATTGTATCCCAGCTCATTAGAAGGACTTGGCACTTCTTGAACAACCCTAGCAGGTGCAGGCTCTGCCTTCTGCAGACTCCAAGTTCAGTAGAACTTCATGTGGCTCTGGAGGCCAAGAAGAGAAGGAAAAAAACCTCTCTATGGATATTTAATTGCCCCAGTTAGTCACTCTTTTGCTTAGCAGTATTGAGATTAGACCTCTTGAGGAGCCATTTTCCATTCAGCATTGGCTTTCACACGGTCAGCTGTGTTTGATAACTGGTTGCTCTTTGAGGTGGATCCACAAGGAGACTCCTTACTCAAAGAGCAAGACTTAGTGCAGCATCTTAACTTCCAAAGCTATTTTCAGATGCACCTTTTAAACTTCCTAACTAGCTGGATGTTTTGATAGTCTGGTTTGTGCATTTTAAATTACACATGGCAGCAAAAAGGCTAAAGATTAAAAGAGTTGCTAACCTTCAGATAGTAGAGGAAGAATTTTCCCCTTCAAAGGCAGTTTGACTCTGTGTTGTTGTTTCTGGAGAAAGAACCAGGCTGCACATGTTCCAGCAGAAGTTCTGCTGGTTTATTTATTACTGAGGTAATACTTTTATGCCATTAGAAAAGTAGTCAGTCTCAAGCACAATGTCAAAATGCCCCTTTGCATAGAGGGGTTGGCAGTGCTGTTCTGTTGCCTAGTGCTTCTTGAGTTACACATATTCAATAGCTTTTAATTGCTTAACCATCTGAATATTTTGTGCCATCCAACATGCAAAATTCATTTACAAACCTCTCCAAATAATGCAGGCTGCACAGTCGTGCAGGGTTTCTGCTGTCAGTTCTCCCTTTCATCCCCAGTCTGGCAATGCAGTCTCTTCAGATTTGTCAGAGGATATGAAAGGTATTCATTTGTTTTCACCCCACTGCAAAAAGGAAGATGATCTCATGCTTTGAGAGCACTCATCCTGCCTTACAGCTGCCTATTCTACCTTGCAGCTGCCTATTCTACACCAAAATCTCAGCCTGTGTGAAAACCCTTGACTTCAGCAAGGAAACTACCACTGCTAGCAGCAGATGACCACAGGGAATTTAAGCTTGCACCTCTGAAAATCTATGCTACATGTATGAGAGTGAATACCAGAGCAGTCTCATCACTTCCCTTAAATATAGATAGGTAGGACAACACCTTTCTTTGGTTGCTTTTCTGTAAGAAAAGCCCTTCTATTGTTTCTGGTACTTTAAAGGGACTAAAAGTACAAAGTAATGGCTGTGCCTTAGAGTGGATCTGGGACACATGCCATGCAGTGTGGACAGTGTGTCTCAGAAGATCTTGTGCCTGTGGTGAGGAGCACAGTCTAGATGGTATTCTAGGTATAACAGTATCATAGTAACACCAAGGTTGGAAGAGACCTCACAGATCATCAAGTCCAACCCTTCACCACAGAGCTCAAGGCTAGACCATGGCACCAAGTGCCACGTCCAATCCTGCCTTGAACAGCTCCAGGGACGGCGACTCCACCACCTCCCTGGGCAGCCCATTCCAGTAGCCAATGACTCTCTCAGGGAAGAACTTTCTCCTCACCTCAAGCCTAAATTTCCCCTGCTGTAGCTTGAGGCTGTGTCCTCTTATTCTGGTGCTGGCTGCCTGAGAGAAGAGAGCAACCTCCTCCTGGCTACAAGCACCCCTCAGGTAGTTGTAGACAGCAATAAGGTCTGCCCTGAGCCTCCTCTTCTCCAGGCTAAACAATCCCAGCTCCCTCAGCCTCTCCTCGTAGGGCTGTGCTCGAGGCCTCTCCCCAGCCTCGTTGCCCTTCTCTGGACACGCTCAAGCATCTCAATGTCCCTCTTAAACTGGGGGGCCCAGAACTGGACACAGTACTCAAGGTGTGGTCTAACCAGTGCAGAGTACAGGGGCAGAATGACCTCCCTGCTCCTGCTGGCCACACCATTCCTGATGCAGGCCAGGATGCCATTGGCTCTCTTGGCCACCTGGGCACACTGCTGGCTCATGTTCAGGTGGGTATCGATCAGCACCCCCAGATCCCTCTCTGTCTGGCTGCTGTGGGCAGGATCACTATGCAGTCATAGAAAATACAACATGCTGTGGACTCTGGTATGGAGAATGGGAGCAGAGGAAAGAGGTTCAGCAGGCAAGCAGGGACTCAGATGCAGAGCCTCACTTTGTAAGCAGGATGATGGTTAGACTTGAGGTGCTGCCTCATCCTGGGGTCTTCCCAGACAGCATTGTCAAGAGCTGTTCATGGCTGCATGGACGAGCTGTTTACACATGATACCTAAGTAAATACACATCCTAGTAATCAACTATAGATTTCTCTGCACTCCAGATTTAAGAGCTATTAATTACATCCTCCACTCAAAAGTCTCCAAGAGCCATTAATTAGAATGCAGGACCTAATGTTTCGCTTGCCTGTGTGAAACTATTATGACCTGAGAGAGAAATATAAGCTTCAAAAGAAACATGTTTTGTGAAGGTCACCTTGGAAAACATCATAACAGTCTGTCAGAAGGGAACTCAGTGCTCAAAGTGTGCATTTTGGTGTGACATTATGCTTTAAGTAGTTGGAAACAGCAAAGAATAGATGAATCAGATCATAGGGTCTATGCTTTTCACCCAAACCTCTCTTTTTCTGCAGTAAGTACATATAAACTAATCTTTTTGTCATTTCAACAGAAGGCAAGGGAAGTTAATATCAACAGAAATCCAACAGACAAACATAATCTGGCCCTTGCTGGTGTTTTTGAAGTGTAAAGCACCCAGGCATACCACCTCTGCAGCAGGAAGGAGGTTTATGCACAGGAATTAAATTATCTCTTCAAGGGAAGATAGAAACAGCCAGAAGAAGTGCAGTGACTGAGTAGAGCAGTAATACCCACCCTAGAAGGCTCGGGGCAAAAGGCTTCTCCAAATAAATGCGAAGTGTTAATGCACAGCAGCATCAGCGTCAAGGCTGATTGGTTTTCTGGTTCAAGCACATGATTACTCTTATGAGAACAAAGCTGCAATAGCATTAGCTATGCCTGTAAGTGGAACATCTGCCTCTTGTAGGAGGCCAGCATAAACATCGTGCCCACCTCACACCTATTTCAGGGCTCTATTTTGAGGCTGTAAGTAGCACAGAGTGATTTGCCATTGGAATGGGCTGCCCAGGGAGGTGGTGGAGTCGCTATCCCTGGAGGTGTTCAAGCAACGCCTGGATGAGGCACTTAGTGCCATGGTCTAGTTGAATGGCTAGGGCTGGGTGCTAGGTTGGACTGGATGATCTTGGAGGTCTCTTCCAGCCTGCTTGATTCTATGAAATTGGCAGATTGAGAATTTGAGCAATGGTCTGCAGGGAAGTCCGTTAGCTGTCTAATTTCTAGCAAATATGAGTTTGGGGCAAGTTAACATATTCCCATTGGATTTTTGTATGATCATTGCCACAAACAGAGTTTGATTTTATGCCTTGATTGTTCATCTGCTGCATTATTGGTTATCATAATATCATGCTCTAGTGGGAAGTGTCCCTGCCTATGGCAGGGGGTTGGAGCTGGATGATCCTTGAGGTCCCTTCCAACCTAAACCATTCTATGATTCTGTGATTATCTGATTCTGCCTGTGCTGAAAGTTATACACCTCGTTCTCTGGACTTCCATTCCCTATAGGTGGTCATTTAATTCAGCTGTAAAGAGCACAGGAATTCCATACAGCACTGCTTGGATCCTGTAATTAGAGCCACAGCAGAAACATCACGGCCAGAGACACAGACAAGATTGTGCTGCATAAAGGCAAAGCATCAAAAGTGTTACTGTTAGCAAAAAAAAGTTGACAGAGGGCCAGATGTTCTCTTAACTTGCACACCCAGCAGCCTGAGTGCTTGTCAAATACCTTTTCAGTCTGATCCATTCTTGATTCATCCTTAAGCTTTATGTGTGTCACTCTGTGGGAGATCAGCATGGGCAAAGCTGAGTGTAACGGATGGACATTGTGTCGCAGGACAAGGGATTAAAGAGCTGAGGTAGAGGACAGTGCAAAGCTTCAAATAAGGATGGTTTCAGCTCTGGCCAAGGACTTTTATGCCCAAACCTGTACTGAAATGATGCTAATCTCTTGCCCCTAAAGCTGCAGAAGGATGCACTTACTAAGCAGACAGACCCTTCTTCAAGCAGATTCCCAAAACATGTGCCAAGCTGTTTCCAGGCTGCCATCAAACTGTCAGTCAAGAGGGGCATACAATGGAAGCTGTTGCACAAATTCCATGGAAAGAGGGAGCATATGTTTCAGTGAGAAAAGACAATCAAACAAAGAAGTGGGTGGCTGGGGAGTTAAAGCCACAGCAGCAGAGAGGCTCCAAGCCTCACACAGCCCCAGGAAACAAGGTCAGAGGCTGTGCCCTTGTCTAGCAGTTGGCTAACAGCTTTGTGTTTAATAAGCTGATATAATTTTCTGGGTATTGAAGCCAGCTCTAAACATGCTCTGAAGTGAAGGTACAAAACTGGAGCTAGCAAGCAAAAAAGGCCACTTCACGCTCAATTATTAGCTAAGGTTTGTATTGTGTTATCCTATTGCTGTAGCTGCTGCATAATAGAACTGCCCAGAGAGACTCTAACCAGCAACTCAAACGTGACCTCCAAGCTTAAAAGCTGCCTTTGTGTGAGTTTCAGTATCTAGGCTGTGTAGGTGGAAAGGCATTAATAACGACTCCACTAAGCAGTTACTTGAAAAAAGAAGGGGGTGATGGACATTGGAAACACAGAGGACTGAGCATACTTGAGGCTTTGTTGTTTGCCAGGATGTCAGTGCCTATACAAAAGGACAGGTATGAGCAAGGATAAACCCAAATGCCCTGTTTGGTTGGCACGTGGGGCAGCTACAAACCTCCAGTGAACTCTGCAGTAACAGCTATACAGCCAGTTTGTGCAGGCCTTTGACACCAAGTCTGCCCAGTTGCTGTTGGCTGCAGTTGTCAGGCTCTCAGCATTTTGGGTTTGAGCTGAACATTAGGAAAGGCTTCCATGCCTAAAGGGTCCTCAAAGACCAGAACAGGCTGTCCAGGGCAGTGGTTGAATCCCCATCCCTGGGTGTATTTAAAAGCCATCTAGGTATGGTGTTCAGAGACATGGGATAGTGGTGGCCTTGGTGGAGTTGGATACTGGTTGGACTTGATGATCTTGAAGGTCCTTTCCAGCCTTGCTGGTTCTGTGATTTCTATTCTTCTGCTTCAGAAACACCTACCAGGTCTGCCATGGTACCTATTACAGGTCTTTTACTAGGATGGACCACCATGAGATTGAAAAAAAAATGGAGCAGACATGGGAAGAAATAACAGGTTCATTTTGCAGGCTGTGAGGCTGGTGGCACGTTGGGAGCAACAGTCACAAGTCACTGGTGTGTGGCACTAGGTAGAGTCCCACTGCAGGGGCAGGGTGGATGAGGATATACAGAAGATGGTGATTTTGAAAGAGCATTTGCAGTAGCTTATGTAAGACACCATGTGTCACAAAGACTCTTGCATGAGATGATTATAGCAAAATTGATTTGAAGAGGAAGAAGCAAGATCTGATGACACAAGATGCCCTTTCTAATCCTTTGTTCCTAAGAGTAGTCATCAGCAGAGCGGGGACTGCGCTGTCTCACTCAGGAACATCACAGAGGTGGCTTTGCTTTATGTTTGGTTGTTGTAAAACGATCCTGATCTCCTTTGGAGGGTGCTTTGTGAGTTAGGAATGAAAAGCAGAATGTGAAATGCAGGCACTAGGATGATTTGGAAGGGGGCTTTAGTGAAAAGGCAGATAATAATCAAATGCTCCTCTGTGATGGTTTGGGTGTCCCCCGCCCCCCACACTTTAGAAATCACCCAGACTAGACTCAGCCAGCTCTGGAAATTTGAGTGAAGCTTATATTTACAGCTGGAACAATGTACAAGCAGATATTTACAGTATATACAGTTATAGACAGAAATAGACAAGGGAAAAAGGTAATACAGAAACACAACTCCCCTCCCAGAAACCTGAGTCCCCAGGAGGGGCTCTCAACCACCCCCTCACCTTTCCCTTACCCCTCTCAACCTTACCCCAGTCCCAAGGAAGAATGGAGGCTCGGCCAAGAGGATTAAGAAGCAAAGGTGAAATCAGCCAAAGCAAATGGAGGGTGAGGTTAGAAAGCAAGATGGAGTTCAGCCAGCAGCCTCAGCTCCCCAACAGGCAAAGAGCTGAGAGCACAGCCCAGAGCCAAGTGCCCAAGCAAAGTGACTTTATCTAATGTTTTGCTTTTCCTTTCTACACATCTCAGCAAGGCTGTGAGCGAAGTAGACCTCACCATTGTTTTCATTTCTCAGCCTATGATCTAATTCTTCTCACCAAAACATTCTAGCAAGGCTCAAACTAGCACATCCTCTTTTCTTGCTCTGCTAGAGAAGTTAAAAAGTTGGACACAAGAGTTTTGTCCTGTCTCTGTCAGACAGGCTGTAACAGGAGCTGAAATGTGCTGTGTGTGGATTTAACACCCAACGTTTCCTTTTGCCTGTCGCTGCCAGTGTTTCCTGTTGGAAGGTACTAATGAGCACCTAACTCATTAGCAATAAACAGCCTGACGTTTTGCACTGCTAACAAAGATCAAAGATACCATTTTGTGTCTCTATCTGTTCTGTTTGATCTTTCTCAGGTAACAAAGTGTCTGAAAAACATCCCATGGCAGATGAAACTCCTCAGAAAGCATAAAAACTAAACCTCTCTCTCCAGTGCTCAGTGGCCCTGGAGCTGCAGCTGGACAATTTTATTACCTTCTACAAAAATGGGATTCTTCCATGAAAAATTTTATTGGACCTCTGGAGATCATCAAGGTTGAATTTCAGCTAAGACAACTAACAGCACTGATTCAAAATATTGCTCCGAGTAGTATCTCATCTATTTCTGAAGTGTGTGCTTGGGAATGGAGCTTTTTAAATTGTCCCTTGGCCTAAATTGAAATAAAGTGCTGGCAAAATCAGGTTGCTTCTGTCTTTAGGTACATTACAAAGTGTTTATTGCATGTTGTGCTTTTTGATGTGGTTATTGTACGTGGGCTATTATATCATAGAAGAATTAGATCTTTTAGCAGTATGACAATGCACAGAGACCCAGGCTTTGGTACAGACTGTGGTGGTAGGCCTGGTGGGGCAAACATGGGCTTATCCATGCCCAGACATGTTTGCCTGCCCCCCACTCCTTCTGTGCTGGGGAAGCAACCTTGAGAGGGTGCTGGAGAGAGTCCAGCAGAGCACTGAAATGCAGCTTTCCTTTCTGTTGATGGTACTGGAGAGAGTCCAGCAGAAGGCTGTGAGGATGATTAGGGAATTGGAGGGCACGGCTGATGAGGAGAGGCTGAGGGACCTGGGGCTGCTTAGTCTGGAGAAGAGAAGACTTAGAGGGGATTTGATAAATGCTTATAGGTATCTGAGGGCTGCCAGGAGAGGGGGGACAGGCTCTGCTCACTGCCTCCTGGGACAAGACAAGGAGCAATGGGTGTAAGTTACAGCAAAAGAGGTTTCTGCCTCAACACAAGGGGGAACTTCTTGACTGTAAGGGTCCCAGAACACTGGCACAGGCTGCCCAGAGAGGTTGTGGAGTCTCCTTCTCTGGAGACTTTCAAGGCCTGTCTGGATGTGTTCCTGTGTGATCTGTGTTAGATAGGATTGTCCTGCTCTGGCAGGGGGGTTGGACTCAGTGATCTCCTTGGGTCCCTTCCAACCCCTAACATCCTGTGAGCTGTGAGCCTGTGGGAGGGCGAAAGCCATGGCTTTGCCTAATACGGTGAGGCCTGGCAAAGTGCCATTCTGATTGCCTAATTGATGTCCAGTGCCTCACTAGTCACAGGCTGGATATTGATAAAGAGATGAGCAGGTAGCAGGAGGCTACCCGAATTTGCCTGGAGAGCTTACCAGGAACAGGCTCCAAATACCTGCATGCAGTCGCCTTGCATAGCCCCCAGCGTGACACTGTGCTGAGACCATGCACACCTCAGGACATCCTGCCTGCCCCTGGAAGTCTTCCTGCTAAGACTACAAGTCCTGGAGATACACAGATCATCCAGAGGAGCCAGGGACAAGGTCAGAGATTGTCTGCCTCCTTTCCCCAGAAGCCTGGGAGAAATCAAGTCTCAGCGGCCGATCGGACAGAGTTCCACCTGCTTGGGTGCTGTCTGATTTATACTTTGTGAGTAAATGCTTAAAAGCCTCTTCCAGTATAATATTTGCCTTTGCCACTTTAAGAAATAAGTGCTCTAGTTTTGCCTGTGCCCTGCCTGGATAAATAAGTGCTTTAGTTTTGCCTGTGCCCTGCCTGGATAAATAAGTGCTCTAGTTTTGCCTGTGCCCTGCCTGGATAAATTTCCAACCTGTGCGATGTTTTCTGAACCTGTGAATAAGTTTCTGGCGAGTTTTGATGTTCATAAACAGTTTTCATAGTTATTAACAATCATCACCTGGATATCAAAATTAATACAGGTTGTTCATTCTGGATAATCCTTCACACAGACCAGCCAAGAGAAACCTGGAGAGAGCAGCTGTTTTGACAGGTAAGCTAGTTGAACAAGAAATATAACACTTCTTAAGACCTCCTCTTCCTCTGTTCCTTCTAATGCATTGTCACGATGCTTCTGGAGCTTAAAGGTGCTGCAAAACACTTCTGCAAATTGATGAACATGTAAAGCTGCTCATGGGGTAGTAATCACAGGAATGTTAGACACAGCCAGGAGCAAATGTCCTGCTCACAGCAGCAAACAACACGAGTAGGAGCCGCCCGCGCAAAACGCTCCGGCAGCAAGAAATGTTGTGTTTGGAGCCCCGCACAGGAAGAAGCCTGCCATGGGTTAGTTGTTGATTGCCAACATGTAATAAAGGAAAAGAAGTCAAACAACAGATGGAAGAGAGAGAAATATCTCTGAGAGATAAGTATGGGGGAAAAAAGCACCCAGAAGCTTGCTCTTGAACTGTGGGGAAGTGACAACCAAAGCTTTCTGTGTCCCTTGAACTTGGGATGGAAAACAAAATGTGGCAAGTCTTTCAGTAACAGCCACACTGAGGGGGAGCCAGAGGGTGCAAAGTCTACCTGAAAGCTTCAGGAGGTCAAGGTCAGGTCCAAACCACAGCCTGACAGTGTTTTGCATGTCTGGCAATGCAGTATTGTCACTGTCTAGAACACCCCTCCTATGAGGACAGACTGAAAGAGTTGGGGCTGTTCAGTCTGGAGAAGAGGACGCTCCCAGGTGACCTTCTGGTGGCCTTCAGTATCTGAAGGGGGCCTGCAAAAAATCTGGGGAGGGACTTTTTAGGCTGTCAGGGAGTGACAGGACTAGGGGGAATGGAGCAAAGCTGGAGGTGGGTAGGTTCAGGCTGGACGTGAGGAGGAAGTTGTTCAGCATGAGAGTGGTGAGAGCCTGGAGTGAGTTGCAGAGGGAGGTGGTTGAGGTCCCATGCCTGGAGGTGTTTGAGGCCAGGCTGGATGGGGCTCTGGCCAGCCTGATGTAGGGTAGAGTGTCCATGGCCATGGCAGGGGGGTTGGAACTGCTGATCCTTGTGGTCTCTTCCAACCCTGACTGATTCTATGATTCTGTGATTCTATTCTAAATGAAAATGCTCCATCATAGTCTGTCCCATAGAGTTACAACCTGACCTGAGAAGTGTGCAAATGTGCAATGGATGACCCCATAATTATCTCTAAGTCTCTCTCTCTACTGTATACTTCAGAGGACTTCAAACCAACGGAGTGAATCCTTTGTGCTGGTCAAATATAGACACTAGAGCAAAAATCACTGATGTTTGAGTCTAGATTTTGCTGTAGTGCTGTTAAAATTCTAAAACCAGTCTGATCAAAGATTTACTCTAACCCTGTGTGACTACCAGTATCCTCCACTAGCCCTCTTAAAAGCTGTGGAGATTATAATGCTGTTTCTTTTTCCATGCAGAGAGAATGAAAAGTCTGTTTTGATAGTGTCTGCACTTTTTAGAACCTAAACAAGGGCTGAATAAACAGGAAATTAAGGTTGAGGACAAGAAGCAACAGAGAGGAGAAGGTAAGCAGGGTGACAGGATGGTCAAAGATGCTAGCAAATGGGCCAACACAAATCACAGGATGTCAGGGGTTGGAAGAGACCTCCATTGATCATCAAGTCAAACCCTCCTGCCGGAGCAGGAACATACTATCTAACTCAGGTCACACAGGAACACATCCAGACAGGCCTTGAAAGTCTCCAGAGGAGACTGCACAACCTCTCTGGGGAGCCTGTTTCAGTGTGCTGGGACCCTGACACTAAAGTTCCCCCTTGTGTTGAGGTGGAACCTCCTGTGCTGCAGCTTCCATTCATTGCTCTTTGTCCTATGCCAGGGAGCAGTGAGCAGAGCCTGTCCCCCCTCCTGACCCCCAGCCCTCAGATGTTTATAAACATTTATTAAATCCCCTCGAAGTCTTCTCCAGACTAAACAGCCCCAGATCCCTTAGCCTCTCTTCATCAGGCAGTGCTCCAGTCCCCTAATCATCCTTGTAGCCCTCCATGGACCTTTTCCAGCAAATCCCTGTCCTTCTTAAACTGGGGAGCCCAAAACTGAAGGCAGTGCTGAAGATGGAGTCTCAGAAGAGCAGAGTAGAGGGGCAGTGATTGTCGTTTTGCTCTGCAGTATTTCGAGCAGCTGTAATTTCACACAAGAAGGAAGACAATGGTTGTGCTGCCAGGGAAGCATTGCAAGAAGAAGCAGAGCATGAGTTATATTTGCAATGTATTTCCAAAGCTGGTGCTCAATGGCTTCCTGTTCAGTGTGGAATATCCTCTCTCAATTCCGCAGCCTGCGCTGGGCGAGCACTGCGCCAACCGTTTTGCATGGGGGGCTGCTGAGCAGCTGAGTGCTGAGCTGTGTGCAAGATCTCATTTGTGTAAAGGAGGAGGCTGTTAGCACAGCACTAAAGGTCCCACTAGAAAAGAAAAACAAACCCCAAACAACCAAACCCAACAAACCCCACAGCCTCCCGTGGCATTATGCACAAAACAACCCAGTTAGGCAGCAGGGAAATATTTATGTGCTTCGCTCCAGCTTAGAAAGGGAATTTGCAATAGATGAGGGGACATGAGAAAGGACTGGAGTGAGAGATAAGGAGAGATTAGAAAAGGCAGATCATGAAGTACATGACATCCTGCAGCAGCACATGGAGTAAAGCCCTCCCTCCTGTTTTATTTTTAAGGCCTGAGCCTTGGGGGTGGTGTCTGGATCATTCATACACTTCTTATAGACTTAGTCTTCTGCTGGCACTGCGCCGCAAACGAAGGCACAGCTGCTGGAAATGCTGTGCTGAAGGCATTGATAGACTTTGTAACCAGCTTCATCCTTTCCCACCTCAATAGCTTGCCCTCTCTGCCGTCACATTCAGGGCTTGCCTGTGAACTGGAGAGTCCTGCAGAGTGCTGAGCTCCTCCACTAAAAGCAGGAAACACTGGACAAGTTGCCCATGCAGGAGCCTAGATGGACAAGGTGCAAGTGGAGTGGTCCTGAAGGATTGAGTTTGTAACATTGCCCTGGACGGCTAATAGGTTTGCCACACCCTTCTGCTGATGAGGGAGGCAAGGGTGTGAGGAAAACAAAGCCTTGGGCCATTATGTCCCCTGCCAAAGTGATAAACAGGTACCCACAGGTATTTATGCACTTGTTAGTGTCTTGCCCAGGATAAGCCAGCCCTGGTTTCACCTAATATGATCAGTTTGGCAAATGCTATCTGACTGGTAAATCTCTGTGGCCAAAGAGCCTTTACACTCAGGCAAGTAATAGAAATGGACCTTAAGTTGCATGCAGTTGAGCTGCCTCTGCCTCACTGCTCTGCCTTAGCGTGTGCTGCTATGCTCTGCGTTCTACTCTGCTCAGATGACGTGCCCTGCCTTGCTGCTCTCAGCCTTGACCACATCTTCTGGTCTGCCTTGTGCTTCAGACCAGCTTAGCCCTGATGTTTTGGACTTGAGCTACCTGGAAACTTAAGTGCCTCAAGTTTCCCAGGAGAAGGCATTTAAGTGCCTCTCAATGTGGTGAGAAGTGCCACCGCCATGGTGCTCTCTGCACATCTGCAAGAGATGCTGCCTGCACCTCTGCAAACCTCCATGCCAAGAGGAACCAGGACCAGGTGAGAGATCATCTGCCTCTTCCCCAGCACCCTGTTAGAGCCTGGGAAGATCTAGAAGCCTCTCAGTCTCTATCAAGACGTTGAGCAGTTCTAGCACTCCTACAAGGATGCCAAGGGATTATCGCTAAATTCTCCTTCAGCGCTGTAAGTAGCACAGACTTCCCCTAGGCCTCCAGGCTGCTGTTTCTAAGTGGGGCAGAGCCATTTTATGGCTAAACCTTTTCCAGTTTTCTCATTCTCCTATGGAATGACTTGCCCATAAGCATCCTTGTGAAGGTTTTGCTGACCAAATTAGAACCCAAGTTTAACAAGGGTGGGCAGGGCTTTTTGGAAGGACAATAGCTACACGCTTTATGATTCCTGCCTCCTTAATTCCCACAACCAATTCAAACAGGACAGAGCTAACTGTGCTCACAGTTGTGAGGCTCAGACCCTCCTTCCTTGTCCTTACCTGCAAGCAAGTTCCCCAGGCTTTTTTGCTTACTAGAAGTTTATTTGGCAGACACAAGCAATTCCTCCAAGGAGCTGCAGGGACTGTGCCTGTGCGTTAGCAAAACAACTGTGGTTCAGCCACAGTGCTCTCCAGTGACCTGAGTAGGATTAGGCTGGGAGTACAATGTGGTTCCTCATGGCCTCTTTCCCCTGCCTGCCTTGAAAGAGAAACTGCAGAAGAGTGGACATGAGGAGGAAGTTCTTCAGCATGAGAGTGCTGAGAGCCTGGAATGGGTTGCCCAGAAAGGTGGTTGAGGCCCCATGGCTGGAGGTGTTTAAGGCCCGGCTGGATGAGGCTCTGGCCAACCTGGTCCCTGCCCATAGCAGGGGGGTTGAAACTGGATGATCCTTGTGGTTCCTTCCAGCCCTGACTGATTCTGTGATTGTCATGGGCATGGTTAGTTCTGTGGCAGGAGAAGAGCCAGGATATTGGGAGCACACATCTGATGGTGACACCATCAGTCCATGCACCCCATTTTTGCTACCCTAGACAGCCCAGGTGTCTAGTCTCATTGAAAGGCCACTTGAAAGCCATCAGCTTGCACAGGTACATTTTTTAGAGCCAGGCAAAAAACATTAGGGATGAGCTCTGAAGGCTTTAGCAGCCCATGGTGTCCTGTGCAACGTCCCAGGTACCCAGCTTCTGCACATTCCTGTTTGGTTTCCCAGTGTGCTCATCTGGACACAAATCTGCTTGTGGAGAAAGGCAGCTTAGGTGGTGAACTGTCCTACAGCAAATCTGCTTGCTCTAAGGCAGTCAGGTATTCTACAGTGCCTTCAGTGAAGCCTGAGAGGATACTTCTTTCCTTACTGGCTTTCAGCAGTTCTGCATCATTCTTGCCCCAGATGCAGATGCACAGCCACTGCCACCCCAGGTAGCTCAAAGGGGCTTGTGTGTGGAGCAGATCAATGTGCTCAGGACGTGCCACATCAGGCCCTGGAAGTCTTTGTGCAGTGTTTCACAAACGATCTCTGTGTTGCTTCCAACCTCCCCCCAGCACACATGGACCCCACCCCTCAGGTATCAGTCTGATCCTGTGCACAAATAACACAGTGCTGTGGGTTTAATTAATGTTGCAGAGAAAGGAAAACGATTGTTTGGTCTCTATGGGAGTCTAACTTGGCTGCAGACTCAGGGCAACATCTAACTGGAGGCTGCTGGCTGTAATGGGGGAAGTCAAGGTCGGCTCCTGGCTTGTGACTGCATCCTGAAATGCGACTGGAGACCAAGACCCCCTGAAATCAAAATGCCTGTGGTATTTGGACAAAAGCTCACATCCTAGCTGTAAAGCAATAACAATCATAATGCCCTGGTACTGGGGGAGCTAATGAAAAGCTTTCAAGCCCAAACACACACACAGTGAACATCAGGAAAGTACCCAAACAATTTCTGTCTCAGCTTTGTGTGTCCTCCTATCCAATCCCCATCTCTTCTGTCACCGCAGTCAACGGCTGCTGAAAACCCTCATCCCATTCCTGCATCTGATTCTTAACAGAGGCCAACAGCACTGTGAAGGGAAAAAAAAAAACCTGCTGCTGCTCATGCAAGCTGTTGGCAGGGCTGTGAGTTTCAGAACAGAGTGATGTATTTCAGCTCTTGTGAAATTTCTGAATAATCAGCTCATCAAAAAATATCATGCAGAGTTCCCTTGTAGTCCTCTCCAACTTGCCACCTCTCCTGCCAATAGCTCTGTAGGGTGACCACAGCTTGGCATAGCCCATTAGCAGAGCTCTGCACAATCAATCCTGAATAGAGCTGGCTGGAAAACACAGTTTTCCTTCTAGGATGAAAAGGCACCCTAAAAATTGGTGGGGTGGGTTGGAAGGGGATGTTTGGTTTGGCATCTCTCCACTGCTCCCTCCAGCACCCCACCCATTTTCCTCTCAACTCCATTTTTTGGAAGGTGACTTATGGAAATAAAAATCCCTGCTCAAAGTGGCATAGGCAAGGGATGCTTCTGATCTGCTGGTGGCCTCCTCCCAGCCCCCAGAGCTAGGAGACTCACTGTGGGGTGGACATCAGCCTGCTGGCACCTTCTCCATCTGAGACTTCTGAGCAAGTTGTCCTTAGACCTGCAGTTTTTACTGCCACTGCCCAGTTTGTTCTTTGGAGTTTCTTTGAGCTGTTCCCCTCCTTGAGCAGCTCAAACTCCTGCTGTTCAGGCATCCGTGACCCTGTGTCTGTCACAAGGAGATGGTAAGAGCTGGAAGTGCCTCAAAGTAAACCAAACCAGTAGCACTGCAGAGACAAGGGGGCAAAAAGCAAGAGTTACACAGTCTCACAGTCTCACAGTATCACCAAGGTTGGAAGAGACCTCACAGATCATCAAGTCCAACCCTTTACCACAGAGCTCAAGGCTAGACCATGGCACCAAGTGCCACGTCCAGTCCTGCCTTGAACAGCTCCAGGGACGGCGACTCCACCACCTCCCTGGGCAGCCCATTCCAGTGGCCAATGACTCTCTCAGTGAAGAACTTTCTCCTCACCTCAAGCCTAAATTTCCCCTGGCGCAGCTTGAGGCTGTGTCCTCTTGTTCTGGTGCTGGCTGCCTGAGAGAAGAGAGCAACCTCCTCCTGGCTACAACCACCCCTCAGGTAGTTGTAGACAGCAATAAGGTCTGCCCTGAGCCTCCTCTTCTCCAGGCTAAACAATCCCAGCTCCCTCAGCCTCTCCTCATAGGAGAGTTGCTGGCCTGGCTTCAGCTGCTGCTCTTGGTACTGGGTTGTCTCCAGACACATCCCTCAGACTTTGCTTTGGCTGGAAAGAGCAAACATCCTCACTGTGTCCTCTGGTGATGCCCAGAGCTGGAACATGGAAAGCAGACCAGGCTGGCAGTAAGCCCTGTCCTTATGGCAGTTCACAAGTAACAAGAGCTGTGGGGGAAGGATGTGAAAAAAATCAACCATTAGTGCACTGGGATTAAAACTGCAGCACGGCAGCCTCATGCTCTCAGTGTATTGTTGTCCCAAACCTGGGTGCTCTACCTGGTGTGCAACAAACAATCGACACACAGAGGCAAGTTCGTTATTCAGTTTCTGTGCAGGAAAGTTGTGCTAGTTTGAGCCTAGCTAGCATGTTTTGGTGAGAAGAACTAGATGATAGGCTGTAAAATGAAAACAATGGTGAGGTCTACTTCCCTCACAGTCTTGCTGA
The DNA here is from genome assembly GCA_013400475.1 of Tricholaema leucomelas. NCBI lineage: Eukaryota > Metazoa > Chordata > Aves > Piciformes > Lybiidae > Tricholaema lacrymosa > Tricholaema leucomelas. The sequence goes on from WAAF01001509.1 coordinate 170,018, forward strand.
GATGTATACAAAAGAAGAAAGGCAAAACAAAGATTAGGGCATTTGCTTCTTCTCCTCGCTGGGGAACTTTGCCTGCTGGGGAGCTCGTGGCTGCTGGCTGGACTCCATCTTGCTTTCTAACCTCACCCTCCTTTGCTTGGCTGCTTCACCTTGCTTTTTAACCCTCTTGGCCGAACCTCCATTCTTCCTTGGGACTGGGGTAAGGTTGAGAGGGGTAGGGGGAAGGTGAGGGGTGGTTGAGAGCCCCTCCTGGGGACTCAGGTTTCTGGGAGGGGAATTGTGTTTGTATTACCTTTTTTACCTTGTATATTTCTGTCTATAACTGTATATACTGTAACTATCTGCCTGTACATTGTGCCAGCTGTAAATATAAGCTTCATTCACATTTCCAGAGCTGGCTGAGTCTAGTCTGGGTGATTTCTAAAAGTGTGGGGGGGCGGGGGACACCCAAACCATCACAAAAGTGTACTGGGTGGCTGGGGGACATGAGCATCTCCACTGTAATGACAGCCTGAGAATCCTGATGCTGTTTGGTCTGGAGAAGGGAAGGTTGAGAGGAGATCTCATCAATGTACACAAATATCTGAGGTTTGGGTGTCAAGTGGATGAGGCCAATCTCTTTTCTCTGGTCAGCAGCAATGAGACACAGAGCAACTGCTACCAACTGGAACAACATGAGGAGAAACTTCTTTACAGTGAGGGTGACAGAGCTCTGGAACAGGCTGCCCAGAGAGGTTGTGGAGTCTCCTTCTCTGGAGACATCCAAAACCTGCCTGGATGCATTCCTGTGCCAACTACCCTGGCAAGGAGGTTGGACTGGATGATCTCTGGAGGCCCCTTCCAACCACTGAGGTTCTGTGATTCACAAGGCTAGCACATCTCTTGAGGAACAAGCCAGGCCCTGCGTACAAAACACGACCAAAGAAGGAACTACAGAAAAGTAAACGACTGCTTACTCATTGGCACTCTGCTCTGGGCACATGAATATAGAACATCACCATTCTTTTATCCCCAGGCCTCTGCTACCCTTCTTTGAGATTAGTTTGGACTACCAAGGCTTGATGCTTGATGAACACAAAACCTATGGGGACAGGCTGAGGGAGCTGGGGGTGTGCAGCCTGCAGAAGAGGAGGCTCAGGGGGGACCTCATTGCTGTCTACAACTACCTGAAGGGAGGCTGTAGCCAGGTGGGGTTGGTCTCTTCTGCCAGGCAACCAGCAACAGAACAAGGGGACACAGTCTCAAGCTGTGCCAGGGGAGGTCTAGGCTGGATGTGAGGAGGAAGTTGTTGTCAGAGAGAGTGATTGGCATTGGAATGGGCTGCCCAGGGAGGTGGTGGAGTCACCATCCCTGGAGGTGTTCAGGCAAAGCCTGGATGAGGCACTTAGTGCCATGGTCTGGATGACTGGATAGGGCTGGGTGCTAGGTTGTGCTGGATGATCTTGGAGGTCTCTTCCAGCCTGGTTGATTCTATGATTCTATACTATCTCCTTGCCTCAGGTGAAGCCTGGGACTTTTGGAACCATTAACTCTTTTCTTTCAACAACAGCACGGCCAAGGGCAGTTCCCCTGTCCCGCTTGTTTCTTATGTCTTTGTGTTGCAGGGCTCTAGCATCCTTTGTGTGTCCCCTCTCAAAGCCACCTTTTGTGATCCATTTCTTTCTGTTTTAATCTCCAGCCTTTCATCAGGATGACCAGACTTTTCTTTTATTGTTTCAGGCCTGCAGTAGCTGCACTGACTGTGGCATTTAGTGTGACACAGAGGTAGTACCTGTGTCATTTTCCAGTCCCTGCCTGCCCAGGCAGGACACAATTGCATCTATCAGTGGGAGGTGGCTCCAGCACAGTTTTTGAGCGCTGCCTGTCCCCTCCTTGGCTCTGCCCCTGACTGAGCTGCAGCTGCTGAGCATTTACTGTGACCCTCTTTACTTGTGTCACCCTATCTCTATCTGCTCAGGCTTTTGTCATTTCTTTTGTCACCATAGTGACAGGAAAAGAGTGATGATTGCTGGAGTAATTTCCCATATTAGCTAGTGTTGGCCTTTCAGCCTGAATCAGTGCTTCCTCTTCCCTGGGCTCCAGCTGAGCCCTGGCACAGCAGCATTAAAAGGCAGAGGTGAAGGGTCCTCGGTGCATCATGATGCTGCCAGAGCTCATGTGAGACAGCCTGGGTAGGGACAGGGTCTTCAGGCCAGCACATGTCCCACCATGCACACTAGAGAAGCACAGAGAAAAGGGGAAGGCAAAGATCTACTTCTGCAAAGTTCTCTCCCTGAGTATATTCACTGTGAGTCTTGGGGGCTGTAAAACCAGAGATCTGGGCACTTCTGGGTGTTCTAGGGCACGGCCATGGCTGCAGGCCATGTGGGAAGAGCTCCCCAAAGGTAACTGCTCTCTCCAGCTGTTGTGGTAGTCTAACAGGCCAAAAATAAAATCATAGAATCAAGAAGGTTGGAAGAGACCTCCAAGATCATCCAGACCAACCTAGCACCCAGCCCTAGACAATCAACCAGACCATGGCACTAAGTGCCTCATCCAGGCTTTGCTTGGACACCTCCAGGGACGGTGACTCCACCACCTCCCTGGGCAGCCCATTCCAATGCCAATCACTCTTTCTGCTAACAACTTCCTCCTAACATCCAGCCTAGACCTCCCTCAGCACAACTTGAGACTGTGTCCCCTTGTTCTGTCACTACTTGCCTGGCAGAAGAGCCCAACCCCACCTGGCTACAGCCTCCCTTCAGGTAGTTGTAGACAGCAATGAGGTCTGCCCTGAGCCTCCTCTTCTGCAGGCTGCACACCCCCAGCTCCCTCAGCCTCTCCTCACAGGGTTGTGCTCCAGGGCTTGTGGTGGAGTCACCATCCCTGGAGGTGTTCAAGCAAAGCCTGGATGAGGCACTTAGTGCCATGGTCTAATTGATTGGACAGGGCTGGGTGCTAGGTTGGACTGGATGACCCTGGAAGTCTCTACCAACCTGCTTGATTCGATGATTCTATGCTTCCAGCAGGACTTCTTTTCTCCGCTCCGGCAGCGCTGGGTCCTGCCACAGAGGAAGAGACGTTAAGAAGAGTCAAGCTTCATTTCAAGTGTTCTGCCTTTTGTCCTCCTATCACAGCATTAATATTACCCCCACATAATTTTGTGTATTTAATTTTACAAAAGACTGTGCCAGCGAGCACTGCCTGTAAATATTTGATCACCACCGTTCCTCCAGGATTATCTTATCAAGAGTAAAGATATTAAAATAGAAGCCTTGTCATGTTACTGCCTTCATGCTTCCAGCCTGAGAGCTGATTGACAGAAAATGAACTGCCTGAACTAGCTCTAAAGTGTCTCTTCACTGAGAGCTTTAATGCCAGAGGCTATAGGGAGGAAAAAAAAAAGGTAGCTAGTCATGGAAAACTCCTGCCTTGCTGTAGTTACGAGGCTTTTGTGCTGGAGATTCACAGAAGCATAGAATCATAGAATGGTTTAGGTTGGAAGGGACCTCAAGGATCATCCAGCTCCAACCCCCTGCCATAGGCAGGGACACCTCCCACTAGAGCAGGCTGCTCAAGGCCTCATCCAGCCTGGCCTTAAACGCCTCCAGGGAGGAAGCATCCACAACCTCCCTGGGCAACCTGTGCCAGTGTCTCACCACCCTCACTGTAAAGAACTTCCTCCTAACATCCAGTCTAAATCTCCCCTCTGCCAGCTTAAACCCATTCCCCCTCATCCTGACATTACCAGACCTTGTCCAAAGTCCCTCCCTAGCCTTCCTGTAGGCTCCCTTCAGATACTGCAAAGCCACTCTAAGGTCTCCTCAAAGCCTTCTCTTCTCCAGGCTGCAAAGCCCCAACTCTCTCAGCCTGTCCTCATAGCAGAGCTGCTGCAGCCCTCTGAGCATCTTCGTGGCTCTCCTCTGGACTGGCTCCAGCAGTTCCATGTCCTTCTTGTGCTGGGGACTCCAGAACTGCACACAGTACTCCAGGTGGGGTCTGAGGAGAGCAGAGTAAAGGGGCAGAATCCCCTCCCTTGCCCTGATGCCCACACTGCTCTTGCTGCAGCCCAGCACAGGGTTGCTGTCTGGGCTGCATGTGCACACTGTCATATTAAAAAAATATGGACCTGCTGGGGTATTTTTACAGGTGCAAGATGGTGTTGGTCTTTTTTGTATCTTTTTTACCATCTCTAATGAGCCTAAAAAAGAGCCTTCCCTCTTCTTCCTGCACTTTGAGCCTTAGCTGCAGCCTCCCCTCAACTCGCAGACGCAGGCTGAAGTTTTGCAAGAGTGAGCTCTTGGCTTCTCTAACCTGCACAAAATTCCTTCTTGGTGGTAAAACAGATTGTGAGCCAGGACTGAACATTGTAGGACCAGCAGGACAAGAGAGATTATTCTGCCCCTGGACTCAGCACTGCTCAGGCCACACCTTGAGTGCTGTGCCCAGTTCTGGGCTCCTCAATTCAAGAGAGATGTTGAAATGCTGGAAGGTGTCCAGAGAAGGGCAGCAAAGCTGGTGAGGGGCCTGGAGCACAGCCCTGTGAGGAGAGGCTGAGGGAGCTGGGGGTGTGCAGCCTGGAGATGAGGAGGCTCAGGGCAGACCTCATTGCTGTCTACAACTACCTGAAGGGAGGCTGTAGCCAGGTGGAGTTGGTCTCTTCTGCCAGGCAACCAGCAATAAAACAAGGGGACACAGTCTCAAGTTGTGCCAGGGCAGGTCTAGGCTGGATGTGAGGAGGAAGTTGTTGTCAGAGAGAGTGATTGGCATTGGAATGGGCTGCCCAGGGAGGTGGTGGAGTCACTGTCCCTGGAGGTGTTGAAACAAAACCTGGCTGAGGCACTTAGTGCCATGGTCTGGTTGACTGGATAGGGCTGGGTGCTAGGTCAGACTGGAGGTCTCTTCCAACCTGGTTGATTCTATGATTCTATGATTGCTGCCTAGCTTGGAATATCGAGTGGCTATAGACAAGGCAAGGTTCCTATTTAGGGCCAAAGATGCACCAGCAATGCTGGCTTAGTGTTATGAAATTGCCCTGAAATTGGTTGAGTGTCTGCAGACCACCATGCTGTAAATAAGTATACAGCTGGTCCCCAAGGGCTCGCTCAGCCTCAGGGGGAGTTTTTGCTGGAGTAAGGATGGAAGCACCAATTCAGGAAAGCAGCTAAGCAGAAGCAAACTGCAATCACAAGCTCATGCTCCTTAGAAATCAGTAAGGACAGAAGCTGGGTGGGACAAGGGGACAACGAGGGGTGTAGGTTCTGCATCCTTGCAGTGGTTGCACCCAGGCAGGCAAGGATCCTGGTGGTCCTTTTGAAGCATGGTGATTCCTAGTGATGAGATGTTGTGCTGAGGGATTTGGTTTAGTCAAGGACTTGTCAGTGTGAAACTAATGATCAGCCTCCATGAGCTTGAAGGGCTTTTCCAGCCTAAGAAATTCTGTGGTTCTGTGAGAACATCTCACAGAAGATATGTTCACATCTCCTCATCATCTGAAGAGGATGCAATAGTTGTCAGCATCCAGGATACATCTGGGTTTGTCCTGTCATGATCTTGGAAGGCAGGAGGAGGGGGATTAGTTCACAGATCTGTCCCATTGCAATGACAAGCTGTAATCACCAGCATTAAGTCACCCGAGGTCTTCAAGTCAGTGACCACTGCGTTCCTGTGGCACAACTGAGGTTGGAGTGGCCAGAGATGGTGTGACCTGCAGCACTCTGCTTTGGAGAGACCATTCCTCCCACTTTTTTTGCCCTCCAACAAGAAAATAACTGTACAAAATCAAACTGTTTGGACATCAAGCACCTTGGTTTTGTGCTGGCACAAAAAGGCTTCACAGGGGTGGCTCCTGCTAACAGCGACTGATGGTCCCCTTGTGTTTTCTCTGGGCTTTGAGTACAGAGAAGCTTTCACTTGCCAGGAAAGTCAAGAGCTGAGGTTTTGCTCAGAGTGTGCTCAATATATTCAATTAAAATATACTGGCTTGTTCATCAGTTATTAACTGTCTTTGCAATAGCTGTAATTAAACAGATACTTACCTGTGAAAGGAAATCTTTCAACACAGGCTTTGATGTGGTGGCAGAGGAGAGAAGGAATTTCCCAGGTCTGCAGAATGGGTTTGTTTAGCTGGAGTTTTCCCTGCCCTGCTGCTGAAATGAGGACAGCCTTCTGATTTCCAGGCAACAGAAGGCCAGAGGCTGGCCTTCTTCACATGCCTTCTCTGGACGCAGTCAGGGTGAGCTGAGCACTAGCAGTGCTGGATGTTTGGCAGCCCTGGAGGAATAAAACCAGCTGGACAATTTGCTCAGGCAGGCAATACACCTGCAGAAATATCATTTCCCAAATTCCACCTAGGCCCTCAGGGATAAGAAAAGGAGAACAGAAGCTGACTGCTTGGGAGTTTTCAGCAAACTCAGAGGTTTTAGAGGGTTTAGCAGCTGTTGGTCTTCAGTCCAAGGGCTGGTAGAGTTTAAAAGCCACACACCCTGCTTGGAAAACACCTTCCAAAAAGCCTGAAATGAAGAAAACCCCCAACAAGGCAGACTAGAGTACAGCAGAGGAAGGAACTGAAGGAAGTTAAAAGTAATTACCTGAGCCAACTGCTCTAATTATATGCACACAGCAGAGAAATGGTGATGCTCTTAAGATAGGTAGCAGGAAAATGGAGATACAGTAGAAAATAACCCACATTAAGGAATTAGCATTCATTAATCTACAGAAGGGAGTGAGTATTTACATCAGTCAGGCATCAGTCATGCAGAGAGAAGGGTGACAGCAGGGAGGAACATAGCAAGAAAACCCAGCCTGTGGCTGTGGCAGGTTTCCCTGGTAGCTGTGAACAAGAGGATGCTAAGCCAGGTGTGATGCCACCAGCACCACTGCTTGCCCATGCCTTTCCCAAGAGCCACACTCCCATCAGTCAGGTTAGTCTCCTGTACATTCCCTGCCTGTCAGTGTGCAGCTTTCCCCAGGGATGCTCTACAGCACCAGGTGCACATGCACCACAGAGTGGTTCACCCTGCAGAGGCAAGAGTTGCCCGCAAGTGGGTAGTCTCAGCAGTGCTTGATGATAGCACAGCTTTATGCAGCTGCTGGCATCCAATGTGCAGCTCTGACTGCCTCCAGACACAAGGCTGGAGCAGGGCACTAAGACAGCCAGCACCTTGGTGCATGCAGAGCTACAGGCTGGGGTCAGAGTGGCTGGAGAGCATGGGGGTGCTGATCGATACCCACCTGAACATGAGCCAGCAGTGTGCCCAGGTGGCCAAGAGAGCCAATGGCATCCTGGCCTGCATCAGGAATGGTGTGGCCAGCAGGAGCAGGGAGGTCATTCTGCCCCTGTACTCTGCACTGGTTAGACCACACCTTGAGTACTGTGTCCAGTTCTGGGCCCCCCAGTTTAGAAGGGACATTGAGATGCTTGAACGTGTCCAGGGAAGGGCAACGAGGCTGGTGAGAGGCCTCGAGCACAGCCCTATGAGGAGAGGCTGAGGGAGCTGGGATTGTTTAGCCTGGAGAAGAGGAGGCTCAGAGGTGACCTTATTGCTGTCTACAACTACCTGAGGGGTGGTTGTAGCCAGGAGGAGGTTGCTCTCTTCTCTCAGGCAGCCAGCACCAGAACGAGAGGACACAGCCTGAAGCTACGCCAGGGGAAATTTAGGCTTGAGGTGAGGAGAAAGTTCTTCAGTGAGAGAGTCATTGGCTACTGGAATGGGCTGCCCAGGGAGGTGGTGGAGTCGCCGTCCCTGGAGCTGTTCAAGGCAGGATTGGACGTGGCACTTGGTGCCATGGTCTAGCCTTGAGCTCTGTGGTAACAGGTTGGACTTGATGATCTGTGAGGTCTCTTCCAACCTTGGTGATACTGTGAGACTGTGAGACTGTGATATCTCACCACGTGTGATGAGCTGACTCTGTTCATTCTTGCTATGGGACTTTTGGAGGACAACAGGATGACCCAACCATCCTGTACCAGATAGTTTTGGTCTCCTGGGCTCTTTCACTAAAACATCCTGAAGCTCCTTGTGAGTTTGTGCCATCCTCACCAGGTACCATCAGCAAATGCCAGTGTTTCTCTGCTGAGGGCCTTAATGAAGATGGATAGCAATTGAAGTAAGATTCAGCCCACTCCTTGAAAAACCTCTTCTTTCACCATTACTGAGCCCTATTAGCCAGCTCCCCACCCACTTCTGAGGTGTTCAATTAATCACTATCCTCTCCAGCACAGTTTATATTGTTAGATATTCAGAGCACGAAGGTAAGGGATGCACTGAAATCCCAGAGGAAGAGAGCTGTTGGATTTCCTTTATCTGCAAGATCAGTTAGGGATTTCAGGTTAATCTTGCTTGATAAATGATGTTGCATTTCATCCCATTTGCCTTCATGTCTCTGTAAATGCATGTCTCTGGGCTGCAGCAAGAGCAGTGTGGCCAGCAGGGCAAGGGAGCGGAGTCTGACCCTTTGCTCTGCTCTCCTCAGACCCCACCTGGAGTCCTGTGTGCAGTTCTGGAGCCCCCAGCACAAGAAGGACATGGAACTGCTGGAGCCAGTCCAGAGGAGAGCCACAAAGATGCTCAGAGGGCTGCAGCAGCTCTGCTGTGAGGACAGGCTGAGAGAGTTGGGGCTCTGCAGCCTGGAGAAGAGAAGGCTTCGAGGAGACCTTAGAGTGGCTTTGCAGTATCTGAAGGGAGCCTACAGGAAGGCTGGGGAGGGACTATTGACAAGGTCTGGGAATGTCAGGACGAGGGGGAATGGGTTTGAACTGGCAGAGGGGAGATTTAGACTGGATATTAGGAGGAAGTTCTTTACAGTGAGGGTGGTGAGACACTGGCACAGGTTGCCCAGGGAGGTTGTGGATGCTTCCTCCCTGGAGGTGTTTAAAGCCAGGCTGGATGAGGCCTTGAGCAGCCTGCTCTAGTGGGAGGTGTCCCTGCCTATGGCAGGGGTTTGGAGCTGGCTGATCCTTGAGGTCCCTTCCAACCTAAACCATTCTGTGATTCTATGATTCTTTGTCCCCAGCCTGTAGTGCTGCTTGGGGTTGTTGTGGTCAAAGTGCAGAACCCTGCACTTGGCCTTGTTCAATCTCATCCCATTGGCCTCTGCCTGCTCATCCTGGCTGTCAAGGTCCCAGCATTTCCCTCTCTGCACCACTTAGATTCTGCTAATTACTCTTTCTGAGGAGGCATTTTTCATCCAGTTCTGTGTCCAACTCCTTCCTAAAAGTTTTTTTTCTCCTCATACTGAGAGGCACTTTCCAGATCTGAAGCAGGTGGCCTGTCCCTGCCTGCTCTCCATGCAGCAATGCAGATGGTGGAGCTCCTTGGGTGATCAAGCACTTGATAAATTTCAAGCCAGAGATGTACAAAAGAAGTGGCCAAGAAGAAAGAAAAAAAAGGGGTGGGGGAGAGATCTTCCCAGGGAGCACAAAATCAACAGCACAACTTTAGCTAGCTGCATGCAGGCAGAAATGTTCCAGGGCCTTGAGCCTGCACAGATGTTTGTGCCCCAGCTACATCGAGTTTTCCAGCTCCTGCTTGCAGCGTCGGTCTCCTCCAGCAGCAATCACAAGCCCCTCTGAGCCCCATCTCCAGAAGGGAAGGGACCACTGAGTCCCAGACTGCTCCTGGCAGAAACCAGGCTGCAGATCATTAGCAAACCATCAGTATTTGTGCGAAAAGACTAGAGAGAGACAATTTCTAGTGAAATCCTGCAGCCAAGAAGAAACAAAACTCCCTTTCCACCCATTGGTCTCCTCTGCAAAGACCTAGCGATCACTGCTGACCCTGGAGAAGGGCTGTGGCTCTGTGCCATCCTCAGCAACTCTCTGCAGTGACTTTTTGATTAGGTTGAGGCAACAATTGTCAGTAAAACAAGAGAGGAAAATTAACAGCCACAAGACAGCGAGCCCTGGGAGTGTGTGCACACCTGTGTGTGTCCCCCTAGGACACACTTTGGCACAGCTCATGCTTGTCAGGTCTGAACACGGACAGATGCCTGCAAATAAGGGAGGGAAGGGGGAGAAGAGGGATGGGGGAGAATGGAAATCCCATCTTTTCCCTGTAGAGCGGAATGAAAGGACAGAGAATCAAACACAAACAGTCAGGAACAAGCTTGATTCAAGCATCCAGGCACATTTTAGTTACACTTTGCTGGAGAGCAGGGGCAGCAGCAGCAGCAGCTTACCCCAGACCCTCTGGCAGGTGATGTAGGCACTGCTGAGCACAGCTGAGCCAGGCACCAGGGCCACAGCCCTCCCAGCAAAACACACACATTGGATAGCTATAGATAGAGGTGATATAGGTACAGATGTAGATTATCTAGACAATATAGAATCATAGAGTCAGCCAGGTTGGAAGAGACCTAAAGTGTTCAAGCTTGTACATATAAAGGTCCTTATCTATCTGAAAAAGACATTGTAACTTGTTACTGCCTAAAGTGTATGTGCATATGTATGTTTAGAGAGTCACAGAATCAGTCAGGGTTGGAAGGGACCACAAGGATCAGCCAGTTCCAACCCCCTGCCATGCCCAGGGACACCCTACCCTAGAGCAGGCTGGCCACAGCCTCATCCAGCCTGGCCTTAAACACCTCCAGCCATGGGGCCTCAACCACCTCCCTGGGCAACCCATTCCAGCCTCTCACCACTCTCATGCTCAACAACTTCCTCCTCACCTCCACTCTGAATCTCCTCACCTCCAGCTTTGCTCCATTCCCCCCTGTCCTGTCACTCCCTGACAGCCTAAAAAGTCCCTCCCCAGCTTTTTTGTAGGCCCCCTTCAGATACTGGAAGGCCACAAGAAGGTCACTTCGGAGCCTCCTCTTCTCCAGCCTGCACAGCCCCAACTCTTTCAGTCTGTCCTCACAGCAGAGCTGCTGCAGCCCTCTGAGCATCCTCATGGCCCTTCTCTGGACACTCTCCAGCATCTCCACATCCCTCTTGTAATGGGGGCTCCTCCAGAACTGGATGCAGTGCTCCAGGTGGGGTCTCAGCAGAGTGGAGTAGAGGGGGGGAATCACGTCCCTGTACCTGCTGGCCACACTTCTCCTGATGCAGGCCAAGATCTGGTTGACCCCCCGGGGCTGCAAGTGCACACTGCTGGCTGATGTTGAGCTTCTTATCCAGCAGCACCCCCAGGGCTGCTCTCCAGCCACTCACTGCCCTGCCTGGATTTGTGCTTGGGATCAGCTCCACTCAGATGGAGGACCTGGCACTTGATCTTGTTGAACCTCATGAGGTCGGCTTGTGCCCAGCTCTCCAGCCTGTCCAGGTGCCTCTGGATGGATCCCTTCCCTCCAGCTGTCAGCCGTTCCTCACAGCTTGGTGTCATCAGCAAACCCATTGAGGGTGCCTCAATGCCACTGTCCATGCCACTTATGAAGATGCTGGACTAGAGTGGTCCCAGGACTGATCCCTGAGGGACTCCACCTGGACATGGACCCATTGACAGCCACTCTTTGGGTGTGGCCATCAAGTCATCAAGATTACCTACGCTGTAGGAGAAGAGGAACAATGCTGCTCTCTGTAGTTCTGCAGAGGTCCATACCTGAAAAGTGAGTGTGCCTTTGTAAATGAAGTGAGGTACAAGTGGATCAAACTGCAATGTGTGTACAGCACAAACCAGTGACTTCTGAGCAGGCCTGGCAAACCAGGAGCCAAGGAGCCAGCACTGGGGCTGATGGTGGGTGAGAAAAGTGACCGGTACGTGCGTGACATCCTCCTGCTTTGTGCCAGGAGACACCACCTGAGAGCTTACATCCAGTCTGCACATTTTACTTTTAAATCTACTGTCTGCTACTTGGAGACCTGACATGTGCCTTGACATCTCTCCTTCCCTCTCCTGCATCCAGCACAACCAGATGTGATGTCTGTCTGTCCGGTCCATGTGCCTGGTCGCTGACAGAGCTCCCTGCACACGCACAAAACCCCATCCAGGAAGGACAAGCTGTCATGCTGTGGCATTTCTCTCCCTTTCCAGCAAAGACTTCTGCTGAAAGAAGGGAGGAAATAACATCAAACCCCCAGCCAGAGGCTGACAAGCTAACTGACATTTAACAACAACAAAAATAGGGGAGGTGGGAAGAAGAGCCTGGGTGGGTAGTTTGGCGTTTGGGTGAGCCTTTCTGCCTCCCCAACATAAAAAACACTTCCAGACGTGTTCCTAAAATGCCACAAAAAGTATTTCTCCTTTTCTGTTTTCTATCTGTCTCATTAGCATCTCTCCCAGCACTGCCTGCACCCAAAAGAGTGGCTACTTTGAGGCTGGCATTCAACCAGCTTTGGCTTCAGCAGCAGGAAGAGGAAGGCAGGCAGGGGTTAAGTGACAACTTATTTATGAGTGCCTCGGACATGCAGAAGCTTGGGAGATTATTTTCCCCCCCCATTTTCCTTGGGTGACAGGCACTTTACAGGCAGTTTTGCTGTCCCTGAGAACATCAGTGTGACATGGAGAGCTGGTGGCATTACCAATTGAAGTCTCTCCTTGTGCTCAATGACAGTAAAGGGCAAGAAGATAAAAAAAACCCACCCCAGCCCCATGAACGTTTTTAACCAGCAGCCTGGTTTTTATGGCAGCCCTAACTCAGCCTGGTTAGCCCCAGTGTGCTGCTGCAGCAGGGAGAGGTGGTTTGAGCTGCTGGTGGACAACACTATCTTCTGCTCAAACTCTTTCTCACACTCTCAGTTATCACAGTCTCACAGCTTCACAGTATCACCAAGGTTGGAAGAGACCTCACAGATCATCAAGTCCAACCCTTTACCACAGAGCTCAAGGCTAGACCATGGCACCAAGTGCCACGTCCAATCCTGCCTTGAACAGCTCCAGGGACGGCGACTCCACCACCTCCCTGGGCAGCCCATTCCAGTAGCCAATGACTCTCTCACTGAAGAACTTTCTCCTCACCTCAAGCCTAAATTTCCCCTGGCACAGCTTGAGGCTGTGTCCTCTTGTTCTGGTGCTGGCTGCCTGAGAGAAGAGAGCAACCTCCTCCTGGCCACAACCACCCCTCAGGTAGTTGCAGACAGCAATAAGGTCTGCCCTGAGCCTCCTCTTCTCCAGGCTAAACAATCCCAGCTCCCTCAGCCTCTCCTCGTAGGGCTGTGCTCGAGGCCTCTCACCAGCCTCGTTGCCCTTCTCTGGACACACTCAAGCATCTCAATGTCCCTCTTAAACTGGGGGGCCCAGAACTGGACACAGTACTCAAGGTGTGGTCTAACCAGTGCAGAGTACAGGGGCAGAATGACCTCCCTGCTCCTGCTGGCCACACCTGCACTTAACATCTTTACAGAGAACAGATATGAAGGCTTACCTTGGGACAGATACATTACATATACAGCATTAACTTCACCTCCTACAGTCCCCATTTTAATTACACAGCCAGTGGGGGAGCCAGAATAGTTTGCTGGCAGAGTGGTATGTTTCATTAGCAGTTCCCAAGACCACAGCTGTCTGCAAGCATCCTCACCCACACAGGCTGAGCAACAACAGAGATCCACCCAACAGCAGGCAAGGGGGAGCTGTGCACTGCCTGAGCTCTGAGCTATGGTCACAGAATCCCCCCCTGAATCACTAAGAGACCAACTGCTGGTGCACACCTATGGGCTTCTACAGGCTCCAGCCTGAGATTAGCCTTGAACACAAATGTTTTGGAGAAAAGCCTTGTGTGACATAAAATGTGAGGCCAAAAGATACTGAAAGTCAACTTGGACACACTGTGCTGTCACAGTTTGTCTGATCTCTGACCCCAGGAAGGGAAACATCAGTACAACAGGTCCCCACAGGCTGCAGCTCTTTGATAATAAAAGCCTTTTAGCAACACTCAAAGAAGGGGTTTGACCCGAGCCTCTTGCTGGGTTTAATAGGTGGTAAAGCAGAAGCCAGCATTTGGGTTTGTAACTCCACTTGTCTCATCTCCTCTTTGAACTGACATAAGCAGGATGGAGGGAGCAGGAATCCCAAAAATTCTTCCAAACCTTCACAGATCCAAAACTGGACTGAAATGTTGCTTGTGTCACCATAAACCAGGGGAAGCTGCTCAAAAAGAGCAGTATTGTTCCATCGAGCACGTTGCACCCAAGCCAGCAAAGAGCTACTTTCTGCTTCTGTTCCCTCCCAAGGAGAATAGAAGGAAAGGCCATTTCAAATGTCATGTTCTTTTAGCCTCTTTTGAGATGATAAGCTCTTGTTTTCCTACTCCACTTTCACTCTGAGGGCATCCCTCTGCTGTTGGGGGAAGAACTACAGCAGTGAAAGCCATTTTCCCTTGCACTCTGAGAGCATCCCTCTGCTGTTGGGCAAAGCATCACAACAATGAATGCAATTTCCCCTTTCACTCTGAGAGCATCCCTCTGCTGTTGGGCAAAGTATCACAACAGTGAATGCAATTTCCCCTTTCACTCTGAGAGCATCCCTCTGCTGTTGGGCAAAGTATCACAACAGTGAATGCAATTTCCCCTTTCACTCTGAGAGCATCCCTCTGCTGTTGGGGAAAGTATCACAACAGTGAAAGCAATTTTAGAGGAGTTTCTTGGCTAGAATCCAAAAAGTTTCCTCTATAATGTGCTTCCCTTTGCTGTTGGGGGAAATATTACAACAGTGAAAGCGACGTTTGCTCCTTTACATCTTTTTCCAGGTGGCAAACAGCTCTGCTGAACCCTCTCCCCATAGCCACCTTTCATTAGCTGGGCTGCCCTTCTCCCTGCCCACAGCACAGCCACACAATCCTCTGGTTCCAGCCCAGGAGAGAAACCATCACTATGCATATGTCAGGTGAAATGGAAATTGTCCCTATGAGTTATTCTATGACACCAGCTAGCACTGGCTATATGAAACCCTATTAATTAACAGTTAATTCTTTTCCTTGCCTATAAACACAGAGTGCTACTGCAGAGCACAGAGCCAATTATTATCTGGGGTGCTCCAAGATATTAGAACTTTTCAGAGTGACAAAAGCTGCATGTCTGTTAGAAACAGCGTGACAAATCTGACACTGTTAGAGCCACTCTACCAAGACTAGGGGAAAAATAAGCCTGGATAAACTGCAATAGGTCAACAATTTGCCAGAAATATCAGCTGAATCAGGAGCCTGAGGTTTCATCTCACTGGAACATTACTTATTATGTGCACAAAGAGCTCTGCCTCAGCAGAACATTGTGCATTACTTACCGAAGGGCCAGCAAGGCATGGCTTTATTTCTCTAACTTCTACTCATTCAAGCTTAATTCTTTGCTTAGATATTTCTCATCTGCTTTCTGAGCTGGTGAGGAAGGGTAACCAGTAAGAAGACAGTTACTTTTCATCTCCTTTCTGAGCTGGTGAGGAAGAGTACATAGTAAGAAGACAGTTACTTCTCATCTGCTTTCTGAGCTGGTGAGGAAGAGTACATGGTAAGAAGACAGTTACTTCTATCTGCTTTCTGAGCTGGTGGGGAAGGGAACATGGTAAGAAGACAGTTACTTCTATGGCCTGGCGGAGCGGGTGGG
>WAAF01001509.1:185645-208448 GCA_013400475.1 Tricholaema leucomelas
ACATGGTAAGAAGACAGTTACTTCTATCTGCTTTCTGAGCTGGTGAGGAAGGGTACATGGTAAGAAGACAGTTACTTCTATCTGCTTTCTGAGCTGGTGAGGAAGGGTACATGGTAAGAAGACAAATTTTGCCTCTGATAGCACAGAAGACGTTTGCAACAGTATCTGATGAAACATGGCAGTGACCAAGTCTGAGCAAACATGGTGCTTACTGCTCATAGCCCACTTGGAAGTGATGTAGAAAGTATGAGAGCAGTTCTCTAGTCTACAATTACCTGAAGGGAGGCTGTAGCCAGGTGGGGTTGGTCTCTTCTGCCAGGCAACCAGCAACAGAAGAAGGGGACACAGTCTCAAGTTGTGCCAGGAGAGGTCTAGGCTGGATGTTAGGAGGAAGTTGTTGCCAGAGAGAGTGATTGGCATTGGAATGGGCTGCCCAGGGAGGTGGTGGAGTTGCCGTGCCTGGAGGTGTTGAAGCAAAGCCTGGATGAGGCACTTAGTGCCATGGTCTGGTTGATTGGCCAGGGCTGGGT
Source organism: Tricholaema leucomelas (assembly GCA_013400475.1). NCBI lineage: Eukaryota > Metazoa > Chordata > Aves > Piciformes > Lybiidae > Tricholaema lacrymosa > Tricholaema leucomelas. The sequence goes on from WAAF01001509.1 coordinate 186,176, forward strand.
GCTAGGTTGGCCTGCATGATCTTGGAGGTCTCTTCCACCTGGTTGATTCTATGAGTCTATGAGAGCCTTTATGTGCTGAAAAATCAGTTTTTCAGTCAGCAATGCTTTGGGGGCATTGTACAGTGGAGATGTCCTTACACTACTTCCCATGGCTGGCGTGGACAATGGGGATGCAAAGGGTTGGATGCTTGGAGGTGATGAGCCTCCAGAGCTGCCATATCTCTGCAGTATCCAGCACCAGTTAATCCATACATAGCACAATGGGTCAATCAGGCTGGTGAATAACAACTCACCAACTACTCATCAGCTGCTCACCACCTTCCCACATCTACACCTCTTGAAGAGGCAGCAATGCTTTTGGATTCCTTCTTTTCCAGAGTGAAGGCTGCTGATGTTTGGTTAGGTGGTGACTTTCTCATTGGCCTTAGGAGACCTCAGAGGTGAAGCTGCCCAACAAAAGCCTTGTTGGCCTTTTGGAAAATTCATCTCTCTGTTCCCCTGCTGAAAGTGGAAGAGATTAAAATAATAACAAAAAAACATCTGTATACTGAAGCTGTTCTGTAATGAGTCATTTGCTGCCTGATGGGAGAGGGGCCAGCAGCCTTCTCTGTGCCACACTGATTTGACTGATTACTTCTATCTGCTCCAGCAATGCACCAGCCTCCTCCAGCCTTTCTCCTGCCTGGTCCTGTCAATCAACACCAGGGAAGTGGGCAGCAATGGGAAATGATGTCCTTGTAGTTTGGGTGGTGGCATTTCACATGTTCCTTACCCCTCCCAGGTGGCAGGCTCCAAAATCAAGAGCTCTTACTCAGTGAAAAGCCTGAAAAGCCAGGGCTGAGTAGGAATATTATGGTACCATCATGCAAGTGCTCACATCTCAGCATGTCATGGTTACACAAGCCTGCATCTCATTATTCCTCTTGGCTGCTTAACTGCTGGAGTGACAGACCCTGTAGGGACAAGGAGGTTGCAGCATGCAGCCTGCTGCAGTGCTCCAGGTTTAGAGCCATCCTGGACTTGAGCATGTCTAGTGGATTGGTTAGGGCTGGGTGCTAGGTTGGACTGGATGAGCTTGGAGTTCTCTTCCAACCTGGTTGATTCTATGATTCTAAGACTCCGTGATTCTATGGTCTAGATGATTGGCTAGGGCTGGGTGCTAGGTTGGCCTGGATGAGCTTGGAGTTCTCTCACACCCTGGTTGATTCTATGATTCTAAGACTCCGTGATGCTATGGTCTAGATGATTGGCTAGGGCTGGGTGCTAGGTTGGCCTGGATGAGCTTGGAGTTCTCTCACACCCTGGTTGATTCTATGATTCTAAGACTCCGTGATGCTATGGTCTAGATGATTGGCTAGGGCTGGGTGCTAGGTTGGCCTGGATGAGCTTGGAGTTCTCTCACACCCTGGTTGATTCTATGATTCTAAGACTCCGTGATGCTATGGTCTAGATGATTGGCTAGGGCTGGGTGCTAGGTTGGACTGGATGGTTTTGGAATTCTCTTCCAACCTGTTTGATTCTAAGATTCTGTGATTATATGGTCGAGTTGATTGTCTAGGGCTGTGTGCTAGGTTGGACTGGATGATCGTGGAGGTCTCTTCCAACCTGGTTGATTCTATGATTCTATTCTGTGCTGCAGCTGGCTGGTTGAGGCTGAGCCATCAGGCTTCAGGAGAAATGATATTAAGTTTGAAAGTGGCATTTTATTTCAGTTTGAGGTGAGTTCTCTTTGCTGATTTGGAGACTGAACTGCCATAGATCTGGCTTGAATATGTCACCCATCGTGTTTTGAGCAAAGGGTGAGGGCAGTCTGAGGCTTCTCCCAGTGCTTGCAAAATGTCGCCGTCTCCAGCGAGCTGCTAAGCAGGGCCCAGGACATCCAGGACTGTTAATTAGAGGCAAGTGTTATTAAAGTAAATGAGAAGGAAAAGGCAGCTGATCATGCAAACTGATTATATTTTTACACTTGTTGGAAATTACAACTGTGATTTGTGTAATTACAGTGGATCAAACAAAACAACCACATCACTCCAACGTGATCACGTGCGAGCCGACTGGGGAACTACATTGCCTTTAATTGGCAGGAGGCTCAGGCAGTGCTAAGCACAAATGAAAAGCACTGACACATTCTGAAGACTAATTAATATGACAGACTGGTAGCAAATGCATTGTTTATTACTAATTTCCAGTAGCTGGTTCAACACCATTTTGCTACTGCCATCCCCGGGGCTGCGTCCATCAATGTGTGGTATTTAAAAGGGGAATTGAGCCTGGGTTATTTTTAAGGAGGAACAAAGGAGTTCAAAGAGTCTCTTCAGCATGAGAGTGCTGACAGCCTGGAATGGGTTGCCCAGGGAGGTGATCAAGGCCCCATCCCTGGAGGTGTTTAAGGCCAGGCTGGTTGAGGCTGTGGCCAGCCTGATCTAGGGTAGGGTGTCCCTGGCCATGGCAGGGGGGTTGGAACTGGCTGATCCTTGTGGTCCCTTCCAACCCTGACTGATTCTATGATTCTATGATGTGTTCCTGTGTGATCTGTGTTAGTTAGTATTGTCCTGCTCTGGCAAGGGGGTTAGACTTGATGATCTCTTTGGGTCCCTTCCAACCTCTAACATCCTAGGGTAAGGTGTCCCTGGACATGGCAGGGGGGGTTGGAACTAGATTATCCTTGTGGTCCCTTCCAACCCTGGCTGATTCTATGATTTTATTATTAAACAGTACCACTCACTGCCATTGGATGTTATGAAGGCCAAATCCAGGAGGGTGTCCAAAAGGTGATGATACTGAACTTATAGAAGCATAGAATCATAGAATCAACCAGATTGGAAGAGATCTCCAAGATCATCCAGTCCAACCTAGCACCCAGCCCTAGCCAATCAACCAGACCATGGCACTAAGTGCCTCATCCAGGCTTTGCTTCAACACCTCCAGGGACACTGACTCCACCACCTCCCTGGGCAGCCCATTCCAATGCCAATCACCCTCTGTGAAGAACAAGGGAAGAGCTCTAGGTGAAGATACAGTTTCCAGCCTAGTAATTCCCCATGTTTAGCCTTCCAGTATCTGAAGGGGGCCTACAAAAAAGCTGGGGAGGGACTATTTGGGCTGTGAGGGAGTGACAGGACTGGGGGGGAATGGAGCAAAGCTGGGGGTGGGGAGATTCAGAGTGGAGGTGAGGAGGAAGTTGTTCAGCATGAGAGTGGTGAGAGGCTGGACTGGGTTGCCCAGGGAGGTGGTTGAGGCCCCATCCCTGGAGGTGTTTAAGGCCAGGCTGGATGAGGCTGTGGGCAGCCTGCTCTAGGGTAGGGTGTCCCTGGCCATGGCAGGGTGGTTGGAACTGGCTGATCCTTGTGGTCCCTTCCAACCCTGACTGATTCTGTGATTCTATGAAAGATAATGAAACTATGCTTTTCAAATACCAAGTTGCAGATAAAGGGCTTTAAAACACAGGATTTTTCTCTTTCCAACACTAAGTCCCCTTGATATGTGCACATAATTCACACCAGTGTGCTACATCAGTGACAAAAGGCATTTTTTTTTCCCCCTGCACATTAAAATGTAGCTAACAAATGGTGACTTTTGGGGGGGGGTCTGACACAGCTCTCGGGGAAGTAAACAGAGAGATTACCCTCAGGACACTGCCAAAGCCTAGCAAGTCATTAGAAGAATTTCCCTTGGCTCCAGTGGGCTCTCAATCATATTTTGAGCTTTTCAGAACAGGGCCTGTTGCCTTTTCTTTTTATCCTTAGTAAGTACCTGGCAGAAATGAATAAGATTCATTCAGGTAAAGGTTTGTTGTTGTTTTTTTCTCTGTTGGGTTTGTTTTCCATACAGTGTCCTGAAAGTTTGCTAAAGCTTTTGACATATGGAAAGTGAGACCTCACAACATGCAAGGTGTGATTAGGTAAGGCATGCTTAATCAGTGCTGGGTGACAAGGGGAGGTCATCCTCCAAAGCCCCTGCACACCTTCACCTGGTTCAGGTGCAATATTCATGCTACAAAATCATACCTATTCAGTACAGGGATGGGGTTAGTACAATTAGTTCTTGGAACAGGAGGAGATATCACAATTAGTTCCTGGAACTGGATGAGGCACTTAGTGCCATGGTCTGGTTCACTGGATAGGGCTGGGTGATAGCTTGGACTGGATGATCTTGGAGGTCTCTTCCAACCTGGTTGATTCTATTCTATTCTATTCTATTCTATTCTATTCTGTTCTGTTCTGTTCTGTTCTATTCTATTCTATTCTATTCTATTCTATTCTATTCTATTCTTTCCATACTGTCCCACCTCTATAGGAGTGCTCACTGCCACCTGGTGGTCATCTTTTGGGGTCTATGGGAGAAGGTTGACGTCTTCCTCACTCTGACCTCTCTACCTTTCATCCACCTGGCATCAGTTGTGGGTCACATTCTTGGCTGGAGTCTCCAATGTTCTCATCTTTCAATATTCTTCTCCATGAGAGTGTTTCAAGACCCTGTCAAGCTTAACCCCCCTCCTTTGTGTTTATCTGATGGCTGATGCTTTATACCAGTGCTCACACAGTTAATCATTTAACTGGGTTTCTACACTCTATGTTCTCTAGAACTCCCAAGAGTTTCACACATTAAGATTCTCCTACCTGCCTGCACTACCTTCCACTGTTGGTTATGGACCTTAATGGCACATATTTGTCAGCCTTGGTCAATAGAATAATGGAATAATCAATCATCTATATTTTAGTGTGGGACATAATAAATACAGTGCCTAATAGTCAATCAGGTCTTCAGCAAGGAAAAGTTGAGCAATTACAGTGGTTGTCAATGGTAAACTGCCTATGATAAGTATGCAAACATTGACCCCAAGTGTTACACCGAGAACATGGAAATTAAAATCATCTATCTTACTTGATTCAAAGCCTCCCAGATAACAGGGATGGTATTTAAGGAAAACCTTGGCTGGACTCGGATTGCTTCTTTCTGTTAGATGAAAATTAAATCAAGTCAAAATTTAGGAAACACTGGGTTTAGTTAAAGGGACTTTAGGAGGGCATCGAGTCAGTCATCAGCAGGTTTGCAGATGACACCAAGCTGGGGGCAGATGTGGCTGGGTTGGAGAGAAGAAGGGCTCTGCAGCGGGACCTTGACCGCCTGGACAGATGGGCAGAGTCCAAGGGGATGGCATTCAATAGCTCCAAGTGCAGGGTGCTGCACTTTGGCCACAACAACCCCATGCAGAGATACAGGCTGGGGTCGGAGTGGCTGGAGAGCAGCCAGACAGAGAGGGATCTGGGGGTGCTGATTGATACCCGCCTGAACATGAGCCAGCAGTGTGCCCAGGTGGCCAAGAGAGCCAGTGGCATCCTGGCCTGCATCAGGAATGGTGTGGCCAGCAGGAGCAGGGAGGTCATTCTGCCCCTGTACTCTGCACTGGTTAGACCACACCTTGAGTACTGTGTTCAGTTCTGGGCCCCCCAGTTTAGAAGGGACATTGAGATGCTTGAGCGTGTCCAGAGAAGGGCAACGAGGCTGGTGAGAGGCCTCGAGCACAGCCCTACGAGGAGAGGCTGAGGGAGCTGGGATTGTTTAGCCTGGAGAAGAGGAGGCTCAGGGGAGACCTTATTGCTGTCTACAACTACCTGAGGGGTGGTTGTAGCCAGGAGGAGGTTGCTCTCTTCTCTCAGGCGGCCAGCACCAGAACAAGAGGACACAGCCTCAGGCTGTGCCAGGGGAAATTTAGGCTTGAGGTGAGGAGAAAGTTCTTCCCTGAGAGAGTCATTGGCTACTGGAATGGGCTGCCCAGGGAGGTGGTGGAGTCGCCGTCCCTGGAGCTGTTCAAGGCAGGATTGGACGTGGCACTTGGTGCCATGGTCTAGCCTTGAGCTCTGTGGTGAAGGGTTGGACTTGATGATCTGTGAGGTCTCTTCCAACCTTGGTGATACTGTGAAGCTGTGAGACTGTGATACTGTGACTTCACTGGCTCATCAATTATGCATCCTCCATCCCTGTGTGAAGCCCAAGTTTGCTATTAGGTGTCAGAGCTGCAGAGGATTCCTAAAGGTTACTTCGTGCTTACGTGCAGTGTAAAACAGACTTCTGGATACAAATGACTAATTATCAGAGTTCCCAAATTGCTACCCCTGTCTGCTCAGCAAGCACAGTCTCCCTGAATTCAGCAAAAGCAATGGGTTGGGGTTTTTTTTTCAGCAGCTTAGTCCAAATATGCAAAAGGAGATGGTCAAAAGAGACCTTGGCCTGAAGCAGACACTGGCAGGGAATCAAGCATGAAAATATTAATAGATAATCATCCAGAAACTAATTACAGAATGTGAGAAAGTCCAGCTATCTTACACAGACCACTGCAAGGAAGAGTGTTTCGGTTTCATTAGCACAGCAGCAGAAGGAGAATCCTTGCAGAGTAGTTTTCTGAGCTTCCTAATGCTCTTATCCATGTCCATCTGTTGGCTGACACCACTTTAGAGGGGGAAAAAATCATTATCATTTAAGAGTGAAGGTGAAAACTCAGCTCTCCCAGGCAACCAGCAACAGAACAAGGGGACACAGTCTCAAGTTGTGCCAGGGCAGGTCTAGGCTGGATGTGTTAGGAGGAAGTTCTTCCCAGAGAGAGTGATTGGCACTGGAATGGACTGCCCAGGGAGGTGGTGGAGTTGCCGTCCCTGGAGGTGCTGAAGCAAAGGCTGGATGAGGCACTTAGTGCCATGGTCTAGATGACTGGATAGGGCTAGGTTGGGATGGATGATCTTGGAGGTTTCTCCCAACCTGGTTGATTCTATGATTCTATGATCTTGGAGGTCTCTTCCAACCTAGTTGATTCTATGATCTTGGAGGTCTCTTCCAACCTGGTTGATTCTATGATTCTATGATCTTGGAGGTCTCTCCCAACCTGGTTGATTCTATGATTCTATGATCTTGGAGGTCTCTTCCAACCTAGTTGATTCTATGATCTTGGAGGTCTCTTCCAACCTGGTTGATTCTCTGATTCTATGATCTTGGAGGTCTCTCCCAACCTGGTTGATTCTCTGATTCTATGATAAGGAAAACAAAACACAGAAAGATTGAGACTCAGGCCTTCCTAGAAATATGCTGCACTCCAGGGCACACTCTTGGGTCCTCTCTAGAAAAATAGACCAAAGTTGTATGGCTGGTGATACAAAGCAGGCCAGGCTGGAAGACTTGGTGACTTCTTTAGAGCTCAGAACTTCTTAAAATACACTTGACCCAACCAAATTAAGACTAAATTTAGGTGGGTTTTTAGGGGACTCAGATTTAAGCATGAGGCAAAAAGATGTCCCTGAACTCCTCATCCTTCCACTGCTGCAGCGGCAAAAGTGCTGATCTCTCCTGCAGACATCCCCACAGCAGTGATGGGTTTGTCCCAGCACAAGTGGCCATGGTGGTCACTCTCCTTCTGAACTGCAAGGCCCAGGCTACAGGAACCATCCCTTCCCTGGGTGGAATTTCAGTATGCAGTTAACATGAAGCTTGTGCTCCTATCATGACTAGGGGGAATGGAGCAAAGCTGGAAATGGGTAGATTCAGACTGGATGTTAGGAAGAAGTTCTTCACCATGAGGGTGGTGAGAGCCTGGAACAGGTTTTCCCAGGGAGGCGGTGGAAGCCTCATCTCTGAAGGTGTTTAAGGTCAGGCTGGATGAGGCTCTAGACAGCCTGATGTAGTATGAGGTGCCTCTGCCCATGGCAGGGGCGTTGGAACTGGATGATCCTTGTGGTCTCTTCCAACCCTGACTGATTCTAGGACTCTATGCTGATTTTGCCCTCCCCATATTCACAGTGGAGAATTAAATTCAGCAGCCACATCCACCAGCAAAGCTTACACTGATGCCTGTGGAATCTACTCCCACGCTGTGAAGCAGGCACTACAAACCAAAAGGAGCCTGGCAAATGTTCCCTTTGAGAGCCTAGTGGTGCTGGGTGACACAAATGCTCATCATCAGCTTGCTACCAGTAACAGTGGCAGTTTCAATCGAGATGCCTCCAAAACTGACTTTGAAAGGCTTGGCACTGAGACAGTGGGTAACAGATGCCCATCAGTGCAGAGGAAGGCTGGTGAAGATAAAGACAGGGGAGAGGTAAACTCCCTGACTCCAGGAAATCTGCAGAAGGACTACATCTGTTATTGATCTGCAGCACTGCTGAGAGGCTCCCTTGCTGCTAAGCAGCACTGGCACTCAGTAAGATGTGATCTCCCATCCAAAGAGTGGCTGTGATTGCCTGAACCAGTGCTGAAGGCACACATCAGCTCACTCTGAAACGGTTAGCAAAGCTCCTTACGCACTGACCCAGCTATTAGCAGGGTGGTGAGGGGCAGAGCGGGGAGCCAAGCCCTCAGGCATGCCTCCCGGCTGCGTTGTACCACATTTTGGACAGCTTTGCAGAAGCACAAAACAAATCCCTCTGAGATGGTTTAGAAGCCCTGCAGCAGATGATTCAGAGAAGGCGAGGCGAGATGAGCTCCGATAGCATCAGAAAGGGCGCAAGGCACTGTCACACGCCGGAGAGCGATGGGAGGGATGTGAACTCGATTGGAGCCATCCCGCGGTAAAACAGCTTGCAGCAAGCACACGACTTATTGTCAGCTCTCTTTGAGCAGCTCCTTTGATTGCGCTGCTCTGTGAAGGAGCACTTGTCACTTTCTATCGAAGGAGAGGGGAAGAAAGCAAGGCAGCCGGTTGCCAGGAGAAAAGATGCCACTCACTTGAAGTTAAAATATAGACAGCTGCAATGCCCTGGCTGCTGGTGATGGAGGACCAGCAAAAGTGTGAAGGAAGTATCAATGCAGGGCAGGAAGAAGAAAACAGTAAGAAACTTAGAGTGAGAGCAGAGTGGGGAGGGATCATAGAATCATAGAATGGTTTAGGTTGGAAGGGACCTCAAGGATCATCCAGCTCCAACCCCCTGCCATAGGCAGGGACACCTCCCACTAGAGCAGGCTGCTCAAGGCCTCATCCAGCCTGGCCTTAAACACCTCCAGGGAGGAAGCATCCACAACCTCCCTGGGCAACCTGTGTCAGTGCCTTACCACCCTCACTGTAAAGAACTTCCTCCTAGGATGGGGCCTCAGACTCCCTGCTTGCAGCTGGCGGTGCCTAAAACGCCTGAGTGTGCAGGAGGGGCAAAGCAGCACTGATAAGTCCTTCAAATGCTGTCAGCCTCCCAACAGGCTGAGTCAGGATGCTGCTTCTGCAGCATTTGTACCCAAACAGCCACGGAATGCCTGGGCTGGGATACAAGGCTATAGAATCATAGAATCAACCAAGTTGGAAGAGACCTCCAAGCGCATCCAGGCCAACCTAGCACCCAGCCCTGTCCAGGCAACCAGACCATGGCACTAAGTGCCTCATCCAGGCTTTGCTTGAACACCTCCAGGCACAGCAACTCCACCACCTCCCTGGGCAGCCCATTCCAATGCCAATCACTCTCTCTGACAACAACTTCTTCCTACCCTCCAGCCTAGACCTCCCCTGGCACAACTTGAGACTGTGTCCCCTCATTCTGTTGCTGGTTGCTTGGGCTGCCTCAGGGTGACTCACTGTGCAGGAGAGGTGTAAGTCCTCTTTCAATAAAACAGCAACCAGCTGCTTGGCACTGTCTGGCTCCAGGTTGGTTTCCTGTTAGAACAAGTTATGCTCAGCTCATGATGAGCTCTCACAGAAATGGAGGGAAGTCATAGCACAGCACAGCCCATCCTGCAGCCACTGCTTTCCCATATCATCAAGCTCAGAGCTGTTCAGTGAAATCCTCCTTGGGGAGCTGGAAATCCCTCACTCCAAAGCAAGAGCATTAAAGGACCATGATTGTATCTTTGTAGCTCAGCCAGCAGAGGAAAACAACCTGAGGAAGGTACAAAACCTCAAGTAGCATGAGCATCACTTTCCCCTCCTCTTCGTTTGTCAGGATTCTGCTTGTTCAAGATAATAATCAGCAAACAGAAAACACTGCAAAAGGAAAAAGCTCAGACAGGGAAAGGCCAATTTCTCCTTAGCCTCTGGTCCTTCTGCTACAAGTTACCTGAGTGTATTAAAAGGCACCAGGGATGAGAGCAGTAACCAGAAAAATGGAGGGAATGACTCTGCAGACACAGAAGAGACAAAAATGCAAGGCAATGTTACAGTATCCCAACCACCATGAGGCAAAGCATTTGCTAATGGAGCAGGGAAAGCTGATATTTAACAGCTGGATCCTGCAGACTAACCAGTTTGCTTCTATGCTTTTGTTGCTTGTAGCAAAGCTGATTATATTCAGAGCCATTTTTTTGTCCCAGAATTAAGCCTCATCCTTGCCTGATTTGTCTGCAAAATCTGTGTAACTTGTGGTGAGGCTCTTTGGCAGAAACTCCCCAGGCAGATTTTGCTAGGTGTATGGTTTTTCCCAGTCATAGAATCACAGAATCAAGCAGGTCAGAAGACACCTCCAAGCTCATCCAGTCCAACCTGCTGGAATCATAGAACCATAGAATCAACCAGGTCAGAAGACACCTCCAAGCTCATCCAGTCCAACCTGCTGGAATCATAGAACCATAGAATCAACCAGGTTAGAAGAGACCTCCAAGCTCATCCAGTCCAACCTAGCACCCAGCCCTATCCAATCAACCAGACCATGGCACTAAGTGCCTCATCCAGGCTTTGCTTCAACACCCCCAGAGACAGCAACTCCACCACCTCCCTGATGCAGCTCCTTCCCCTTGCTGGCAATGAGGCTCTGACACCTCGTCCGACCCACCCCATGTTGAGGATCAAACCCCCCTGTGCAAATAAGCTGGTGAAGGGTCTGGGAGACAAGTCTTATGGGAAGCATCTGAGGGAACTGAGGTTATTTAGCCTGAAGAATTAAGGAGGCTAAAAGGAGAATGTGTCACTCTCTACAGCTATCTGGAAGTAGGTTGTAGCAAGGTGGGCATCAGTCCCTCACTCCAAGTAATAAATGATAGGACAAATGTGGTGGTTTTGGTGTTCCTCATCCCCCTCCCCCCAACTTTAGAAATCACTCAGCAGCTCTGGGAATATGAATGAAGCTTATATTTACATGTTAGCTCAATAGACAAGCAGATAGTTACAGTATATACAGTTAGAGACAGAAAAAGACAAGGGAAAAGGTGATACAGAAACACAACAGCCCTCCCAGAAACCTGAGTCCCCAGGAGGGGCTCTCAACCACCCCTAACCTTCCCCCTACCCCTCTCAACCTTACCCCAGTCCCAAGGGAGAATGGAGGCTCGGCCAGGGGGTTAGGAAGCAAAGTGGATTAGTCCAAAATGGAGGGTGAGGTTAGAGAGTAAGACTCAGCTCAGCCAGTTCCCCAGTCCCAAGCGAGACTCCCGAGTGAAGTGATTATCTATGTTTTGCTTTTCATTCTTATACCTCTCAGCAAGCCTATGAGTGAAATAGACATCACCCTTGTTTCCCTTTCACAGCCTGTAATCTAATTCTTCTCACCAAAACATTCTAGCTAGGCTCAAACTAGCACAGCAAAGGAAAATGGCCTCAGGTTGCATCAGGGGAGGTTTATGTTGGGTACTAGGAAAAAATTTCATCAGGGAAAGGGTTGCCAAGCCCTCAAACAAACTTCCCAGGGGAGTGGTTGACTCACCATCCCTGGAGTTTTAACAAGTCCAAGTGCTGGGGTCTGCACTTTGGCCACAACAACCCCATGCAGTGCTACAGGCTGGGAACACAGTGGCTGGAGAGCAGCCAGGCAGAAAGAGACCTGAGGGTACTGGTTGACAGCTGACTGAACACAAGCCAGCAGTGTCCCCAGGTGGCCAAGAAGGCCCATGGTATCCTGGTCTGTATCAGGAATGGTACCAGGGAAGACCTTCTGCCCTTGTACTCAGCACTGGTTAGGCCACAATTTGAATACTGTGTCCAGTTCTGGGCCCCTCAATTTAAGAAAGATGTTGAGGTGCTTGAATGTGTCCAGAGAAGGGCAACAAGGCTGGTGAGGGGGCTGGAGCACAAACCCTATGAGGAGTGGCTGACAGAGACGGAGAGAGGAGACACAGGGCAGACCTCATTGCTGTCCACAACTACTTGAAAGAAGGTTGTAGCCAGGTGGGGTTGATTTCTTCTCCCAGGCAACCAGTGATGGAACAAGATGACACAGCCTCAAACTGCGCCAGGGCACCTCAAGCTGTGCCAGGGCAGCTTTAAGCTGGATGTTACAAAGAAGTTCTTCACAGAAAGAGTAATTGGCAATGGAATGGGCTGCCAGGGAGGTGGTGGAGTCCCCATCCCTGGAGGTATTTAAAAGCAGGCTGGATGAGGCACTTGGTGCCACGGTTTAGTTAATTAGAAGGGTTAGGTGATAGGTTGGACTTGATGATTTTAGAGGCCTTTTCAATCTGGTTGCTTCTGTGATTCTGTGATTTAAAAGACATGTAGTGTTTAGAGGCACAGCTTAGTGGTGGACTTGGCAGTGCTGGGTTAACAGCTGAACTTGATGATCTCAAAGTTGGTTTTTTTTTCCAACCTAGAAGATTCCATGATTCTAAGTATAGGAATCACAAATGGTGAATCTGTCCTGAACTGATGATGGATGAAGTCAGTAAAGCCACTCAGCCGCTTGCATTAGCAGTGTTAGATCATGATTAACTTTGTGCACTGCAGAGAGGGGAAAAGGAGAGATCTGATTTTGCAGTTGGTTCTAGTTGTCATCAGTCTGCTGGATTTCCTAATGTATGCTGCATACATTTCTGCTATAGGCTGGATGTTAGGAGGAAGTTCTTCACTTTCCATTGGAATGGGCTGCCCAGGGAGGTGGTGGAGTCGCCGTCCCTAGAGGTGTTCTAGCAAAGCCTGGATGAGGCACTTAGTGCCATGGTCTGGTTGACTGGATAGGGCTGGGTGCTAGGTTGGACAGGATGAGCTTGGAGGTCTCTTCCAACCTGGCTGATTCTGTGATTCTATGATTTTAGCTTGAGCATGGGGGCTTGCCCACTGATTGCACATTTCATCCTGCATGTGATGGCAGCGCTCAGCCATCCACCCCAGCACCAAAAAATTAGACAGACACTTGTCAACAGGCAATACCAATGTCACCTTCGAAACAGGCAACCAAAGGATGCAGGAGCAAACAAACAGCCTTTTCCCTGGAAGCAGAGGAAGGCAGCAACTCTGAGTCCTGCAATATTGAGTTATCATCTGGACCTGGCTACATTTCCCTGAGACTCAGTCCTTTTCATCTCAGCCTCTAGCGGATAGGCACCATATGGACACCTTCATGCTGCTGCCTCTCTTGCCAGAGGTCGCAGTCCTTTTCTTTTCCCCTGCTAAGCTGGGGGTGGTTCCTGGAACCGTCACGGACTCTTCCCATTCTATCTGGCTCTTGAGCTCATTAGCTCTCCACTGTGCTCTGATGTTTTGTGGAAGGACTTCAAGAGCAACCCTGCCAGCTTCAAAACTGTGGGATATTTTACTAGAGTAAAACTCCCCTTTGCTGTTCAGGGCTGCATTATGCCATGGGTACTCACCTCCCACCAGCGCAGCACTGCCTGCATGTGGCTTTCAGAACAGACTGCTGAGGAACACAGGAGACCCTCCTGCATCTCAGGGGTGAATGGGTCAAGGAGTAAACACAGCACGGGGAGCAGTGCCGTGGTCTGCAGGGGCAAGCCAGCAGCCAGCCCTGGGGACACACAGCCAAAGCCACTGCTCTCACCCGTAACAGCGCCTGGGGAGGCGAGCTGTGCATTGCCCGTGGGCTTAGCCTCAGCTGAAGCAGCATCTCTGCTGCGTACAGAAATGAAAATCATTTCCTGTTGTCTTTTGATTCTCCCCCTCCCTTTCTTGTTTTCAAGAGAGAAGGCTGCAGATCTTGTCTGTCCCAGGAAATGTGTTCTAAAAACTGCAATTTGCCTGCCTTGGCTCTCTCACCCTAGCATTGACCTTAAAGATGAACTCCCATGAATAAGTCTAATCCTGTTTTTCATGTTTCCCCAGGCCAATGAATATTTATGAATTGTTTCTCCAGAGCCAAAGCATGGCCCTTACAACTGGCCATGATAGTTCAATTTGTTTTCTTGCCAAGCCTTCAAATTGTTGAGGTGGTTTTTTGTTGTTGTTGTTGTTGTGCTTTTATTTGAATCTTGGGGGTGGGGGAGAGGAAACTTCGCTCCGGGCTGGTTCTTATCAAAGAGTGTGAGGTTTTTTTTTTTGCTTGGCTTCATTTTGTTGGGGTTTGGCTTTTTAAAGGACAAACCCAAAGCAAAGCAAACCAAATCAACAACAACAAAAAAAAACAACCCCCCCCCCAAAAAAAAAGCACTCAGCTAGTGCTTGGAGACATTCCAATGGGCTTGAATGATTAATGTGGTGCCACTGACTTGCTCTGTGTTTGCATTCAAAAACAATGAAAAAGGGGAGAAGAAGAAGGAGGAAGAAGGACAACAAAAATAATAGATAAATAAAGGTGCACAATGAATGTTTTCCACAGAGAATCATAGAATCAACCAGGTTAGAAGAGACCTCCAAGATCATCCAGTCCAACCTAGCACCCAGCCCTAGCCAATCAACCAGACCATGGCACTAAGTGCCTCATCCAAGCTTTGGTTCAATACCTCCAGGGACAGTGACTCCACCACCTCCCTGGGCAGCCCATTCCAATGCCAATCACTCTCTCTGCCAACAACTTCCTCCTAACATCCAGCCTAGACCTCCCCTGGCACAACTTGAGGCTGTGTCCCCTTGTTCTGTTGCTGGTTGCCTGGCAGAAGAGACCAACTCCACCTGGCTCCATCCTCCCTTCAGGCAGCGTCCTTTGCCATCTCACTCAGATCATTGACACCCCATTTCACAGGGTGCAGCTCCCCACACCCATGTTCTGTCCCACTAATAAAGACAACTCAGTGAGCTCACATGGTCATTACCCATGGCTGAAGGAGGTGGCCATGTGTGGTGTGATGCTAACCAGAACTCAAATCTTAATGAACCAGTAAGGAAAAAGATTGCAGAAAGCCCCACGAGATCCCTGCCAGCTCCTCTAGCCCACACATGAGGCAGCTCCAGCAGCACATTTGCTGGTGATCATTGCTGTAAATCAAAGCAGAATTAGCATAACTGTTCAGGTCTGGGGTTTGTTTTTACTGAGGTCATAAACAAGCCAGTGACACTGGAGGGTTTTTTTACACCACGTTATAATTGTGCTGGCAGCCTAATTTTCAACACCCTGCTCACCTCTGCTCAGTCACAACTGTGTCAAGGGCAACTTTCCTCACAAGGAAACCGATTGATCCAGGAGCACATCTGAATTCAGTGATGCTTCTGCCAATCCAGAGGGCTGCCTTTGCTTCTGCCTTCCTTAGGAGACAATCATTGCCTGCTGGGACTTCATGCACAGATTGCTAACTTAAGCTGGAGAAGAGGAGGCTCAGGGCAGACCTCATTGCTGTCTACAACTACTTGAAGGGAGGCTGTAGCCAGGTGGGGGTTGGTCTCTTCTCCCAGGCAACCAGCAACAGGACAAGGCAACACAGCCTCAAGTTGTGCCAGGGGAGGTCTAGGCTGGATGTTAGGAGGAAGTTGTTGGCAGAGAGAGTGATTGGCATTGGAATGGGCTGCCCAGGGAGGTGGTGGAGTCACTGTCCCTGNTCCCTGGGGGTGTTCAGGAAAAGCCTGGATGAGGCACTTAGTGCCATGGTCTGGTTGACTGGACAGGGCTGGGTGCTAGGTTGGACTGGATGATCTTGGAGGTCTCTTCCAACCTGATTAATTCTATTCTATTCTATTCTATTCTATTCTATTCTATTCTATTCTATTCTATTCTGTTCTATTCTATTCTATTCTATTCTAACTTGCTGTGCCTATACCCATGCAACGAAGGAGCTTTGCAGTTTAAATAACAGGCTGTGGAATTGATGGCAGACACCAACACGGACACAAATCCAGCTGCAGAAGGGTGAAGAAGCTGTCCAGAGAAGGGTGACAAAGCTGGTGAAAGGCCTGGAACACAAACCCTATCAGGAGAGGCTGAGGGAGCTGGGGGTGTGCAGCCTGCAGAAGATGAGGCTCTGGGCAGACCTCATTGCTGTCTACAACTACCTGAAGGGAGGCTGTAGCCAGGTGGGGTTGGGCTCTTCTGCCAGGCAACCAGCAACAGGACAAGGGGACTGATTTCTGGGAGAGCTGCTGTGCTTCTCCATTACTTTTAACTTGTATATTTCTGTATATAGCTGTAAGCATCTGATTGTATCTAGTGCTAAGCTGTGAATACAAAGCTTCATTCCTTAGTTTCCATCTCGGCTGAGTCTAGCCTGGGTGGTTTCATAAGTGTGTGTGTGTGGGGTGGGTGGGTAACTCCTAAACCATCACAAAGGAGAATGGGGATATTAAGAGGGATTTAGTAAAATGTAGCCAGTGGAGGCTCCATGGTTCCTGGGAAGGACAGTTGGGAAGACTCATTCAAGGACAATAGCCCCTCTCTGTCACACCTACCAGCCCTGCCTGCATCAGCAAAGTGCAGAAAGGAATTCCCTCCTCCTCCAGAGGTTTTTGCCCCTGGACACTGTGATTTACTCCTAAGCATCTGCTTTTCTGCCAGTGGTGGGTCCTACAGCTGCTCAAAAGCTGCCACTGGACATCCTGGGGAGCTGCAGTTGGACCTCAGGATTGGGAGTACCTCTGAGAAACAACCTTGTACAAGAGAACCATGCTGCAAAAGGTCTGAAAGACCTCCTGATAGCAGGCACAGAGCTGGGGAGGGTCCTTCTGAGGAAGATTGGTGCTCACAGGTGAAGTTGGAAGAATCACAGAATCATAGAATTATAGAATCAACCAGGTTGGAAGAGACCTCCAAGCTCATCCAGTCCAACCTAGCACCCAGCCCTATCCAGTCAACCAGACCATGGCACTAAGTGCCTCAGCCAGGCTTTGCTTGAACACTCCCAGGGACAGCAACTCCACCACCTCCCTGGGCAGCCCATTCCAATGCCAATCACTCTCTCTGCCAACAACTTCCTCCTAACATCCAGCCTATAGCTGGACATGAGTGTGGGGCAAGGATGGGCAGAGCCAAGCTGCATGATGGCATTGGTCCTGGAGGGGAAGCAAGGCCACTGTAGACAGTCAAAATGACAGCAGAAGCACAGAAAATGGTTTAAAATAGTTGTTCAGGTAAAATAAACCTCCTTAATCTGCTGTGTCTCATTTGCATAACAGCAAAGGCTTTATTGTTGTGTTGTTTTTTTTCTCAGGGTGATAAATACATTTTCTTTTCGAAGAGAAACAAAGACTCTGACAAGGCCTTTAATCATTAAATCAGTATAAACAGCATTATAATACATTAGACTTGGAAATTATAAACTGCCATTGTGCACCAGCTAATTAAATTAGTACTGACAGCTTTCAAAGAGTGGGAGAAACAGGCAAAACATAGTCCTTACTTTAAGGGGTGATTTTATCCTAGAGGTAAAGGCAGATAACAAGGAAAAGAGACTGAGAATCATAGAATCATAGAATGGTTTAGGTTGGAAGGGACCTCAAGGATCATCCAGCTCCAACCCCCTGCCACAGGCAGGGACACCTCCCACTAGAGCAGGCTGCTCAAGGCCTCATCCAGCCTGGCCTTAAACACCTCCAGGGAGGAAGCATCCACAACCTCCCTGGGCAACCTGTGCCAGTGTCTCACCACCCTCACTGTAAAGAACTTCCTCCTAACATCCAGTCTAAATCTCCCCTCTTCCAGCTTAAACCCATTCCCCCTCGTCCTGACATTACCAGACCTTGTCAATAGTCCCTCCCCAGCCTTCCTGTAGGCTCCCTTCAGATACTGGAAAGCCACTCTAAGGTCTCCTCGAAGCCTTCTCTTCTCCAGGCTGCAGAGCCCCAACTCTCTCAGCCTGTCCTCAGAGCAGAGCTGCTGCAGCCCTCTGAGCATCTTCGTGGCTCTCCTCTGGACTGGCTCCAGCAGTTCCATGTCCTTCTTGTGTTGGGGGCTCCAGAACTGCACACAGTACTCCAGGTGGGGTCTGAGGAGAGCAGAGTAAAGGGGCAGAATCCCCTCCCTTGCCCTGCTGCCCACACTGCTCTTGCTGCAGCCCAGCACAGGGTTGCTGTCTGGGCTGCATGTGCACACTGCCGGCTCATGTTGAGCTTCTCGTCAAGAAACCTGGGGCTGGAGAAGGGAAGGTCTCATCAATGTGTACAAATAGCTGAGGGGGGGGTGTCAAGTGGCTAGGGCCAAGCTCTTTTTGCTGGTAGGCAGCAATAAGGAAGAAGCAACAGCTACAAACTGGAAGAGAGGAGGTTTCACCTCAACATGAGCAGAAACTTCTTTACAGTGAGGGTGGTAGAGCCCTGGAGCAGGCTGCCCAGAGAGGTTGTGGAGTCTCCTTCTCTGGAGACTTTCCAAACCTTCTTGGATGCATTCCTGTGTGAACTACACTAGGGGATCCTGCTGCAGGTGGGTTGGACTCAATGATCTCTGGAGGTCCCTTCCAACCTCTGAGGTTCTGTGATCCTGACAAGCTGTAAGCACTTTCTGTCTGGGAACAAGGATCCATGCAGGAAACATCTGAACATCTGGACCACCACCACCACCTTTCCTAACACAAGAAAATCCATTTCACAAGTGGGAGCTGCACCTGGTCAGCTGTGAGTAATAGCCAACAAGTTAAAGTCCTCCTTAAAATGAAATCCAAGAAGTATGCCCTGGAAAAGATTAATTACAGCTGTTGTGCCATGGAGTGAGAGCTACTGGGCTTCTGGAAGGAGCTTGAATTCCATTGTTTGGGAAGACAAAAGCCTTCACTTGGCTGGGGAGCAGCATATCAACAATTTAAAACCAGGAGTGAGACAAACTGTATTTATTCATGAGTAGCATTAATACCCTTTTGAGTGTTCTTATAATAATTTAGGGTTGCTATGCAACACACAGGTCCAAACCTGATTCCAGCTACAGCAACGAAGCAGAGCATCTGCTGGCTTTGGTAGGGCCTGGAGAGACCCTGCCCAGGCACTGATGGCTGCATCCAGCACAGTATCCCAAGCCCATGTTTCCAAGTGACTTGGGGCTAAATGCTGACCCAGCACCCTGACCACTGCTGTGAGTGGCTGTGTTTCTACCCCAGGGAATAGTAGCAGTTGTGGAAACAGAAATGTCTCCCAATCCAAACTCTTGTCCTATACAATCCTTGTCAACTTGTCAAGATAGTGCCTTCTACAAACGAGCTTAATTCATGTTAGTAACACCAAAGAGATGTTGAGATGCTGGAATGTGTCCAGAGAAGGGAGACAAAGCTGGTGAAGGGCCTGGAGCACAGCCCTGTGAGGAGAGGCTGAGGGAGCTGGGGGTGTGCAGCCTGCAGAAGAGGAGGCTCAGGGCAGACCTCATTGCTGTCTGCAGCTACCTGAAGGGAGGCTGCAGCCAGGTGGGGTTGGGCTCTTCTGCCAGGTGACCAGCAATAGAACAAGGGGACACAGTCTCAAGTTGTGCCAGGGAAGGTCAAGGCTGGATGTGAGGAGGAAGTTGTTGGCAGAGAGAGTGATTGGCATTGGAATGGGCTGCCCAGGGAGGTGGTGGAGTCACCGTCCCTGGGGGTGTTGAACAAAGCCTGGATGAGGCACTTAGTGCCATGTTCTAGTTGAATGGATAAGGCTGGGTACTAGGTTGGACTGGATGATCTTGGAGGTCTCTTCCAACCTGGTTGATTCTATTCTATTCTATTCTATTCTATTCTATTCTATTCTATTCTAAAATGAGTAAGACTTGAAGGATCAGTCCTACAGTCTGGCTTATGAGACAGCAGAAAAGAGTCTTTTCTGTGTTTAATTACTTTGTAATAATGATCTGTGTCATTAGCTCAGTGTTTGTGCTTGCCACAACGTTTTACTGTTAAGGCTGAAGCAGAGATAAATGTAAAGCTTTCTCCTGACTCTTTGTGCTTGGCCACATCACATCCTTGCAAAGAAGCCTAATCAATTCATTTGTGCATGAAAGGACAGATGGAGTGTCCTTCCCGAAGGGCCCCTCCTAGCACAGCCAGTGTGGGAGCAGAGGTGACTTGGAGAGTGATAATTAAAAGAAAACTTCCCCAGGACTCACAGGATGAATACATTTAGAGAGGTGTGGGCAGAGGTCTTCCTTCTCCCTCTCCCCTCTCCCAGGGCTCACAGCTGGAGATTTTCAGAAGCTCTGCAGCCTCAGAATAGGAGCCCTGGAGATCAGAGAATCATAGAATCACAGATCAGTCAAGGTTGGAAGGGACCACAAGGATCATACAGTTCCGCCACAGTGCCATGGCCACGGACACCCTACCCTAGAGCAGGCTGGCCACAGCCTCATCCAGCCTGGACTTAAACACCTCCAGGGATGGGGCCTCAACCACCTCCCTGGGCAACCCATTCCAGGCTCTCACCACTCTCATGCTCAACAAATTCCTCCTCACCTCCACTCTGAATCTCCCCACCTCCAGCTTTGCTCCATTCCCCCCAGTCCTGTCACTCCCTGAGAGCCTGAAAAGTCCCTCCCCAGATGTTTTGTAGGCCCCCTTCAGATCCTGGAAGGCCACAAGAAGGTCTCCTGGGAGCCTCCTCTTCTCCAGACTGAACAGCCCCAACTCTTTCAGTCTGTCCTCACAGCAGAGCTGCTGCAGCCCTCTGAGCATCCTCATGGCCCTTCTCTGGACACACTCCAGCATCTCCACATCCCTCTTGTAATGGAGGCTCCAGAACTGGATGCAGAACTCCAGGTGGGGTCTCAGCAGAGCACAGTAGAGGTGGAGAATCACCTCCCTGGCCCTGCTGGCCACACTTCTGATGCAGCCCAGGTTCTGGTTTGCCCTCCAGGTTGCAGATGCACACTGCTGGCTCCTGTTGAGCTTCTCATCCAGCAGCACCCCCAAGTCCCTCTCCTCAGAGCTGCTCTCCAGCCACTCACTGCCCAGCCTGGATTTGTGTTTAGGATTGCCCTGACCCCGATGCAGGACCTTGCACTTGCTCTTGTTGAACCTCATGAGGTTGGCTTGTGCCCACCTCTCCAGCCTGTCCAGGTCCCTCTGGATGGATCCCTGCCCTCCAGCCTGTCTGCTGCACCACACAGCTTGGTGTTGTCAGCAAACTTGCTGAGGCTGCACTCAGTGCCACTGTCCATGGCACCCACAAAGATGTTGAACAAGACCGGTCCCAGGACTGATCCCTGAGCACATTCAGGCATCCTGTCTGGAGGCCCTTTTCCTCTCTGCAGTTCTCTTGCCCAGTCTGTCAGGGGATGTGGACCCATCAGATCCACTAGGTTGAAGATTTTAGGAGCCGCTGAAGTCAACTTTCCGACCTTCTAACATGCATCAGTTAAACAAACCGACTGTAGAACAGCCAAGAAGTACAACCAGTGCCAGGAAAAGTCCTGCAGCCAGCAAGATTCTCCTCCATATTTTATCTTATAAACCACTGCACTGATACTTAACCACCACACCAAGCAGGTGGAAGTTTGAGGGCCATTGAGCACTGTGAATTTTCCCAATGCATCACAATTACCAAAACACCTGTGCTAAATAACTTTGTGCTGAGGCACTGGGAAAATTCAGAGTGCTCAATAGCCCTTGAAATTTCTCATTTCTAACCAGCAGCTGACTGGCTGAGCGCTCACACATCACACCCCAGCACAACGCACCTAAGGGCACTGGTTCAAGACCCTCAGCAAGGCTCTTTTCTCCTCTGCTGGAGGTTATGAGGTCTCTGTGATTTTCAGGCTGCTTCTACTTTGTCTCCACACTTACACTCACTTGGAGCTGGTGAACTTCTGTGCGAGCAGACACCAAACACTGACAAGCTCCCCAGCTCCACTGTCCCTCTTGCCAGTGCAGCACACCTGCCTGTCTCAGGACCTTCCTTCTCTTCTGGCATAGTCTGGACAGATGCTAAATTAGAGGCAGAAAAAACCCTTGGACCATGAACAGGCTAACACCAAGATCATGACTGGCCCCCCTGCACCCCCCATCCCATTCTCATGGGGACACCACAAAGAGATTAGGGGCTCAGTTTGACCCTAAATGCAGCAGCATTTGAGGATGTAGCATCTGCTTCTGGATCGAGGCAATGTAGCATCTGCTTCTGGATCAAGGCAATGCCAAGCACAAACCCAGGCTGGGCAGTGAGTGGCTGGAGAGCAGCCCTGAGGAGAGGGACTTGGGAGTGCTGCTGGAGGAGAGGCTCAACAGGAGCCAGCAGTGTGCACTTGCAGCCCAGAAAGCCAAACAGATCCTGGGCTGCAGCAGGANCCAGGATCTGAAGGGCGCCTGCAAGAAAGCTGAGGAGAGACTTTTTAGGCTG
>WAAF01001510.1:0-235250 GCA_013400475.1 Tricholaema leucomelas
TGAAACAGAAACACGTAAACAAGGAAAAAGACCACTTATGAAGGAATGAAAAGTCAAAGGTGAATAAAAATATATCTGCTTTTATTAAACAGACTTTCTTTTGAAAAGAAGATAGAAATACTGGAGTTAGTATGGCCATAAACAGGACTAGGGAATAATTAAATTAGTATGAAGTACTGACAAAACCATTTCATGTAACCTGTGCATATACTTCTGTTCACTAATTGTATTGTAATTTCCTCTGCTACCCTCAGACTTGCCATGTGGTGCATTTAAAAGTAGGACTCGAATGTCAGTTTCCATTTAATAAATGACACCCTTTATTTTGGCTGTTCTCCTAACACAGTTGGAGTCATTCAAACAAATTTGTTTGAAACGTACTCACAGGATCAGTTATGATCACCTAGAGAATGTGAGGATGGAAGGAGGAGGAGACAGTTCGAGAAGGTATTGGATTGGGATCAGCTGTGAGGCTAAACATTATTTCCTCTCAGAAGCATTACAGAGATACTGCTTTTGGGGGAAAAAAAAACCCAACGTTTGACCTCAATGTGTACTGTTAAATGACTTACATCTGTCCAAATTAATATAATCTAACTTAGTATTAAAAATTCCAAGTGCACCTTGTGGTTTCCTCTAGGCTCAATTCAACAGAACATAGAGCTTCCACAGTGACAGGTACCACTGAGCCATTTACTGGTTTCTGGGTGGAAGAGGCCTGCATAGTACATAGCCACACTGCTGCTAAGGAGTAGGTGAAACATGGCTTTATCTGGTCATGCAGTGAGGAAGAGTCCTCCTGTGTTCCTTAAATACCTCTGTACACCCATCTAAGGTGCTCAGACTGGGAAGCTTCCATGGAATGTATCCATTTAATAATTATTTGCTTTTATTCATAATAAAGAATTTTACAGCCTGTACTGTCCATATGTGGCAACAGACATTTTCTGCTATAGACAGTCTTCTAAGATGTGACAGACAATAAATTTATAATGACAAAACATTATGGAAAACTTAAAGTTCTATGGGGACTTGAAAGGCAATTTCTCTTTAAGAAGGCTTTATCTTTTAACTTTAATAATCCTGTTTTACTCAGATATAAAAGACTATTAAACTTGTAGAGAAGCTGCCTTGCTTCATGTGCTTCATACACTCATATATAGCTATTGAAGAGTTTTACCTGCTTGTGCCAGCTTTCTCAGGGAGACCATAAGGTCCTTGCTATTATGTTGTCCTGTACACTTAAAACTCTCTCCCTTTCTAAGTTTCAGTTTCCACCTCACTGGCAAGCCTAGTTTGAAGCCTTCCTTATGAGGCAAGCCTATTGGCAGTGATGATTTAGTAACATAAATGTGATTAGCATATTAAAATTCTAAAATAATACAAAGTGGAAAGGTAAATTTTGACAAAATGTGACCTGTTCAACTGAATAGCTCCAATGTGTTAGGAGTGCTTCTTTTGTCCACTTCTGTATTTTGATATCTTAAGTAACATGTCAAATAATACATGGTATGTATTTATTCTTCCTTATACTAGTTTATATACAATCTAAACCAAAAGGTAAATGTCACTTTTGATGAGAGAGCAGTCTGTTGCCTTGTCTTCAAGGCTATCACATCTAATGAGCAAGTGTTACAATCTAAATAAATGTCTTTTGGTTTTCTGAAAGTATTGGTTTCTTTTATATGATGCAATGATAAAATAGGCTTGCAAAGTATTGTAAATAGCTACGTCTTTAACATAGATAAGTCATGAGTATGAACAATGAGAACCTTCAAGTGCTGCTTTGAATATCCTCTTAGTTGAAAATTAGCTTATTTATTTAGTAAAAGAAAAGAGGGGGTACTTGGAAACTTTATATTGGACAAAACTTCTGTTGTACTGATAATATAGATTCTCTGTTTCATCACTTGTCATGCATCTCTTCTGTTTGTTTTTTGGGGTTTTTTTAGTTGGTGGTGGTGGGGAGTTTATTTATTCATTAATTAATCAGTTCACTCTGTGTCTCTTCTCTCTTGTTACAGTATGTGACTTTAACTGCCTAAACAGACTAGCTCATAAATCTGGAAAATAATTGGATTTATCTAATCCTTAATTTTAAAATATTGTTGTGCAGTTACAGAGGACTAGAGAGAGTTTTATGATATGAGAAGCAAAATAAGTTTTTTTTTATTGTGTTTGTATTATTTGTGGAAATATTGGCTTACTCAGATAAAGTAATTACAAGTGATCATAAATGCGATGTTTTATGATTTTGAAGGTGGTCTCCTTTGCTCTCCACCTTCCAGTTTCTAATTGTAAGAGGGACTGCCTCGCTGGTATAGATCTATGAAGCTAATCCTCCCACCTCTAAGATTCTGTGGTAGTTATTTTAAGTCTAATGAGGTTGTTGGGGCATGGCTTAATAGGCTGATTGTGTGCAGATGGCAGTTGCCTTATTTTTATCTTCTACAGTGGAAGGAGTAAATACTTCTGTGATAAATGTAAAAATTTTTGGAATTGCTGTCAGAATTAGAGTTCCTTGTTGCCAGTGTTGTTGAATTAGATTTCTTTTAAGAAACTTTTGGTTTACTGTTTTAAATGTTTCTTTTGTCTCCAGGTTTTGAAAGTATATTAGAAGGGCTTTATGGACCAAGGCTACGAAGAGACCTCAGTTTATTTGAAGGTAAATGAGTCAGCTTTCAGTGCACTAAGCTTAATTTGTTGTTGTTTTTTTTTCTTTTAGTTAAAGATCATTTAAAGCATGTATATTGAATTCTAGAAAGCAAATATTCGATTGTTTCTCTTTCTAATGTTTATTTCATCATGTTCTCCCTAATACTGTGCATAGGCAAAACACTAGGTAAAATAGTACCTAGGTTTTGTTCTTATGCAGGTTGGATTAGCGAAACTTTCATGAGAAAGATTTACTGTTCTGGAGTACTGCATCTCCTACTGGTTTTTTTGGACATCTTTTAGAAAGGGATGACAAGCTGCTCAGCTTCCTATCAAGTTTAATTGGGAAAAGGAAGGTAATAAAAGCTAGTTTTTTTTTCTCATAGTAGTCAAAAGAAGTGACACAATTTATAGTTTTGAGGGTTTTTTTTCTTTTTTATGTATTTATATATTAAAAACATTATATCTTTTTACGTACATATAAGTATATAGATAAGTAGATCTGCATTTAAGTGTGTGTGTGTGTATATATGTTTGGGTTTTTTTCTATTATCTTTGTAAGAACTGGCCTTATTTGGAGTGGGTTTGGTTTTGTTAGGATAGTAGACAAAAACACCTGACTCTCTAAGTGGGAAATATTTTCCTTCTATAGCAAAAGCAAAGAAGGAGAAAGCAGCACAAAATTGCTTTGAAATATTTGAAAAGTTTTCTGTCAAGTTAATTTTCTTGATTTAAAAAAATGTTCTTTCTGTTACCAAACCTTTAAAATATTTCATTTCTTTGCAGTTTGTTATCTGAGAGTCATTTGTAAAGCATGTAACCTCGATGCTACTAGTACACGAGGCAGAGTAGCATATACTACTCATTTGCTTAGAGTATTTGCTTGGAATGACTGATTTAACTTGGTCATATTGTTCAAGTTCCTTGGTCTGTGTCATGCGTAACACACAATTTTCAAGGGAAAGAGCAAGAACTTGAAATGTTACTTTACTGGCATTTTTAAGATGTATTTATTTATTTATTTATTTAATTATTTTTGCCATTAGTTAGATGGCTTACTTCTGAGAAATGTGTACATTGGGTTACATCTTACTTTCTTAAGTGGTACTACGTTGCTGAGAAGCCAAGTTACTTAAACTGCAATAACCACCCATAGCAAAGGATAGCTAGCTACTTTTATTTTTTGTTACCTTGAAATTCTTATAGGTTGTATATGTAGAGCTTACCTTGGGCTTGCTTAAATGGTTCTCTTCACTTCTGGTATTCAGCACCAGGTTTCTTTTCCTTCCTACTTTGATCATGAAGCAGGTTGCAAAGGTGTCAAGTTCTCTGTCTTGGCACCTGACCTTGGTCATGCTTTAAATGAGCTCTAGGCTTCTTGTGTCACTGAATCCTTAAGGCTTTCTAATCCTTTGCTTATACTTCTTCTTTTCAGCTAAGTAGATTGACATGTAAATTGTTATTCTTTATGTTCTACTTATGAGTAGTTAACTGTTAGAAAACTTTTTCCTCTAATCATCGGATTGTGTGTATATTATTGTCTGATATTATATACTGGGCTTCTGTTCTATGGACAGAGAAAATACAGTGCCTTGTGGGAGAAAGGCAGCTCTCTTGTTCTTCCTCTGACAGGAAAAAAACCCTCTTTATATAGGATGAAAGGTTTATTTGAAGGCCTGTTTAATTTTTTCTTAGGTTGTGCTGGAATATTTATTCATTTATAAAGTAACGGAGTAAATAAATAATATTAGAAACCTGAATCTCTAGTATTCTTCAGGGTTTTTATAACATAAAAAATGAAGGGATCTGAGAGATACCTCAGATATTCTAATGTACTTATTAGAAAGCAATGATATGAAAATAAAGGGGAAAGTTTGTTCAGAATTGAGACAAATAGCTGGAAAATGTGTTGGGACATTACTTTCCATAATTTTCTTTGTTATTATAAGGTTTGTGATTTTTTTTTTAAGCTATCTCATTTAGATGTAATAGACAATTATTTCCCATTTTAAAAGGTGAACATGAAATCTGTGCAGTACTAAAGATCTCTGTATTAATCTAATTCTTTATTACTACTAGGGAAAAATGGTTTGGGGAAACAAAGATCTGAATGACTTGAGAATTGAAAATATGTAGTAAAATTTGTCAAAATTCACATTTTTATTCTTAGAGGGAATAGGTTTGACAGCTTTGTACTGAATGACTTCGGTTTCAAGTGATGCATGTTATTAATGCTCTTAACATCTCAGTCTTAACTTTTCCTCGTGGGCTGACTAGTGTCGTTACCAAGGGTGTTACCAAAACTTTCATCTGAGCCTGAGCAAGATAAAACGAGGAGGGGAGATAGTCATGATTTTAAATTGAATGCTGCTAAGAGAAAGCTCATTCTGTCATCTATGCCTTGAATCTTTCTGAGAGTATGATTTTCTGTCTCTGGTTAAAAACTAATACTGGTCTTGGTATGTTTCATGTGATAGTGGCCTGAGACTGTTGGACTGGTATGTGTCTGCTATCTCCTGGCAGTTTTGGTAGCTCTCTGGCATACATATGTTTTACAGGGGTTATGCTGCTTTGAATTAGTTTAGTGTTATGTACGGCTGATGTTTCTCAAGGTTTGCTTTTTTGGCAGCACACAAGGATTGCTCTTTAGTTCAACTTTTAACAGGGGAACTTCAGGATTCTAAGGCAGAAGAATTTAACTGAAAATACCAAAATTGTCTTGCAGATACATGCAGAATCTCAGCGTTCATGAGCAGATTTATTGTGGTTGCAGGAAAAGCTCTGAAGACATGAATTTATTATGAAAGAATAGAATCATAGAATTTATGAATTTATTATGAGAGAATAATGTGGGGATTTTTTGATCTGTGGACACTTTAAAAGTATAGCTGTAATAGGCTGAGACAGCTATGTTAATTCAGCAAAAATAACTCATTATCTTTTACTCTCCAGTCAAGAAAAATCGTGTGTCTATTTTTGATCATCAGCTGTCCAACCTGTCAAAACTGCTGGTTTGCATCCCTGGAAGCATATAACATGCTGTTAATACAGAATTCTGCATTAGTATTTTAGAGCTCAGTAAACTGGATTTAAATAATAATACACAGATACTTGCGGTATGTTCTAGCTTCTAGATTTCTAACATGCTTGTGTTAGATGGAATGGAAAGAGTGATTGCATATTGGAATGGACTGCCCAGGGAAATGGTGGAGTCACCATCCTTGGAGGAGTTTAACAGGAGGCTGGATGAGGCACTTAGTGCCATGGTTTAGTTAATTAGAAGGGTTAGGTGATAGGTTGGACTCGATGATCCTAGAGATCTTTTCCAACCTGCTTAATTCTGTGATTCTGTGAAATCAGGGCTTGCTTTACAGTATTCAGATATCCAGTAACTGTGCTAGGTAATGAACTGAAATGCATGAGGTCACCTTACCTTTTTAGAAGGCTTCTATCTTTTCGAAAGTTTAGCTGTGTGAGGCAGACAAGTCTTCAGACGTACCTATACAATTCAATACTGCTGACTGTGTTGTACAGTAAACGCATATTAGATTATGATGTACATTATTAAGAGAATTCTAGGATGTGCATTTTATTATCAAAATCCTTTTTCACTTGTTTAAACCATCTTGTTTTTTTGTTTCTTCTTCTTTTAAGACTGTGAGCCAGAAGAGCTAACTGACTGGTCTATGGATGAGAAATGTTCCTTTTGTAATTTACACAAAGAAACAGTCAGTGTAAGTATGAAGATGCTATCAGCATGACTCCCCAGCATCCAATTATTGCTATGAAAGAATCTGATCATTGAATTCTGCAAATGGGCTAATTTTGCATTTTGACTCAAGATACTTTGGATATGAGATGGAACAAGGTGGCCTGGCTTTATAGTAAATATCTTTCTGGTGGTTCTTTTTCACTTAGGAGCTCAACAATTTAATTGTATATTTTGCTATTAGTAGGCTTATTTCTGGAAGATTTTATAATCTTCATATGTCTCCTAGGATCGCACATCAGTTATCGGTTCTTCACAGTCAACGCCTACAGAGGAACTGTCATCTCAGGGCCAGTCCAACACTGATAAGATTGAATGCCAAGCAGAAAACTATCTAAATGCACTCTTTCGAAAGAAAGGTAATAAAGAATGTCTTTTATGTTAAGAGATATGTCATAAATCTGGAATAATCAAATTATTTACAGGTGACTTTTGATTCTGAAGTAGTTTGAGAACTATTGCTAGAGTGGGTGGCTCTGTCAAGTGTCTTCAGTGCCCTGTTTTCTGCACCAAAAGAATTTCCCTGTGAGCTTTTATTCTTGTGTTCTGAACTCTTTCTGCTCATAAGTGGCTTTCTTGCTCCACATTGTGCACCTCTTGTTCTTTACTTAGCGTTGTCTCAGAGATACATAGATGTTATGTGCTGGTTATGCTTCTTGGACAGCATGTAAATAATTTGGCAAACCTTTGAAAATGTAATCTGGAACACAAAATCTCAGGCTATTAAAAAATATTCTCTCCAAGGAAGTTCCTTTTTAATTAATAATTTTTAAGTATCTAATTTGTCCTTTGAATATCTGAAAGGTTTTCTGCAAAAACTAAGACCACTGTCACAGCTTACGCAGTAAACTTATGTTACATCCTTGCTCTCCCCTTCCCTCAAGTTCATCACAGAAAAATGTTGAGCAGGATTTCATTTGCTTTAAGGAAGTAAAACATACTGTTCCTACTAACTGCTTGCCAGCCACTGACTTGTGACTCTATTGACTATTTTCAGCTATGTTTAAGAAAGTACATACAATCATAAGTCTAAGGATTGAGAGTAATTAAAATTACCATCTCAGTGAAGGAAGGAAAAATGTCGAATGCTTACAAGAGCAGAAAACTAGAGTGAACTTATTTCTTCTGTTTGTTCACTCAGGTCAAATAATCATGATACATGGCATGGAATAAATTGCAATATTCTGGTTTTAACTTGCTGGTGATCTCACAGTAACCTGGGCAGGTTTAAGAGTACAGCCAAGAATATTGCTGTAATTTGGTGGCTGTCAAGGTGGGCTCAATCTAGAAGACATGGCCTTTCTGTGAAAAGGGCAGAGCTGGAGTGAATACAGGAAACATGCTGGTAAGGAACCAGATGTTCTTAGCTCTGCTACTCACACAACAGGATTGTAAGGTACAAGGAGGGCATGTGATTCCCTGCTGATTTTTTTGCTGCCCTTTTCTGTTGTATGAGAAGAAAAATCAGTGTTTTGCCTTTCTTGAAAAACGGTGTTTTTTCATTAAGAATAGAGTACTGTTGGGGAGCACTATTTTGGTAGCTTTTACCAACTTGTTCTTTGTCCTGTCAAACACGTGTGTGAGACTGAACTATCAGATGAGTCAGCGTTGTGTTGTTCATTGCACACAATCCTAAACGTGAGATCTGACTTAAAATAAATCATTGCAGTTAGTCATAACTGCACATGAGCTTCATTTCTGCCTTATCTCACATTCTGACTATCAATTTGACAATCTCAAGCAGAAAATATCAGATTATATAGTATGACTGTGTCATTTAGCTTTCTCTTAATATCAGGAGGTCTTCAGTGATCTGAGGGAAACTAAAGGAACCTCAGACCTACTTTTTTGAGAATAATCTCCTTAAAGATTGTTCTGCTGGGTTCAAAGTAGTATGTATGCGTGTACATGATCCACAGAACAAATACAGCTGCTTTGTGTTTTGAGTCAGCTATGTGGAAAACAGAATTTTGAACAGATGTAAGCATGTGGATGTAAAACTTTGTAAGTTACTGTAATCACAACTCTTAGTAAAACATTTAAGAGTAAAAACGTTTTAGGTCATAACAAAGTATATCTGGTGCCATCTGCTGATAACATCTCTAGCAAATATTTCTTAAGCATAGAGACCTAATAATTTTCTTACCTCAAAACACATTTAATTCTGTTTATAAGTTCTATATGACTAATTACAAATGTCCTGTGTGTAGTCAAACTTCACTACTGTGAACTTAAAAACTGATTCTTCTGTATCACGATCACGCTTACTCTAAATTTTCAGATTCCTGTCTTTTAATGAAATCTCTTTTACTTATTAGCTGTAAACTCAAGGATGAGCAGTGTTTAAAACATTGAAAAGAATATTTTTGTGTTGGGTGTGCATATGTAGAGTTAAGGAAAGAAGAGCAGGACAGTGAAATGACTAGTACTACTGTCACTTTAAGGAAGGGCGTAGATCTTTGAATATGGGCAGTTTGCTTGTCTTGTGAAATGAAGTATTGCAGTTGGCAATGCTGTTTCTTAATGATGTTGTTATTTACGCCAAGTTACATATCTTTATTTTGTTGACCTCTCTGACCTACTTCTATTTATATGAGAATTCTTTTTTCCAGTATTTCATTCATAAATGTACTTGCAGCTATGCTTCTTAATAAGAAGCTTAACTCTTTTCTAGCTGGCAGATAAAAGGCTCAAACATGAGATTTTAATGTTATTTTTGTTTTAAAAATGAAAGACCCCTTTCTATTAGATCATTACATAGACAACCAAAAATTAGGGTATAGAATTGGGAGAAAACTTTTTTCTCACAAATGTCTTCATTGGCAGTGCTTTGAATGTCCTCAAAATTCTGTGAGGCTTTGAGGCTTTACAATAAATAAATATTTACAATTTTATTTTAAAATCAATTGCTTGTATTGCTGAAATTTACATAGGCATCATAGTAGCATCATAACAGTTTTTACATGCATAGGCATCAAGTAGCATCATAACAGTTTTTACATGCAATCAATCTACAATGGGGATTATAATCTAATGTGTAGGTGAAACAACTTTTTTCTCTTTTTGAAGATGAGCTTCTCAAAAGCCTGACCATTTCATGTTATGAAAAGGACTAATCTATAGAACTACATTTGCAATTATTTTTGTTGTAGCTGTTCCTGAAAGTAATTTCTTTATGCATTAATTCATAGTTTTATTTAACTTTCACTATTTCAATTTAAAATTCTTTACTTTCAAAACTGGAAGTGAGCAGTCTGCAAATGAAAATTCAGTTTACCAATAGTAAACAGATTCTGACTCCTGTACTTTCATTGTGAGTCTGTCTACATAGTTTCACTTGCATGCTGTGACAGAGGAGTAAGGCAAAGGTTATTAATGCATGCTTAACGTTCTTTAAAGTGACCTGCAGTTAGGAATGGTTGCAGGAAAACCTCATGAGATCTGAATTATTGTGTTCATTACACATGTACTTATTAGACACTTTTATTGTGTTTTTGGGGTAGATGTATTTTAAGAACAGTAATTAAGTTTGAAGGTTGTGTTACATCTGTTGCATGTGTTATTTTTTTATTCTTAGATCTTCCTCAGAACTGTGATCCTAACATTCCCCTAGTTGCTCAGGAATTAATGAAAAAAATGATCCGTCAGTTTGCGATTGAGTACATTTCCAAAAGTAGCAAAATTCAAGAGAATAGAAATGGTTCATCGTTTGAACCAGGTCTGATATGTAAAAGTATCCAAATGAACCAAACAGAAAACTCCCTTCAGGAAGAACAAGATAGCCCTCTAGACCTCACTGTGAATCGAACTCAAGAACAGAATACTCAGCAAGGTAAGTGTCTACATCTGCTTATCTGTCTTTTGATTTTGTTTATTACTTTATTATGTCTTATTCCTTTAACAGAGTAAAAGTCTGAGTCAACTATCTATGCTTTGTCTTTCCAAAGTAGTAGTCTGTATATATGGGGCGAGGGGGGATAAAATTATCCTGTTTGATTAAAATAATGTTGAAGGAAGTTTGGTATTGCATCAACTTAACACTTAAAGTAAACTCATACATTTTCATTATTAATCATCAGGAAAAATGTTATGAGAGATCTGTAAAAATTTTAAAAATGTGAAAAACCCAAGCAAACAAAAAAAAATACCATTGCCAAAGAAACAGATGGAAACCAGACAAAACACAACAACAAAAAGCAAGGAAAAAAAGGGGGGGGGAAAAAAACCCAGAACAAAATATCCACAAACCAAATTCCTTCTAGAAACATTGTTCATATTGTGGCATTGGAATTTCCCAGCTTCAGAATACTGAGTTGAGGTCAGCTCACCTGTTTCTGTCACAGGCAACAGTGGTTCAACGTTTGTTCAGTATCAGTTAAGAAAGCTTCTAAGAAAAGAGAGGAAAATCCTGGAATTCCAGAGACCAAATGTCATTCTGTTTGTATCAGCCCTTGGACACTTTGATTCCTTAAACTCAGACTGCTTAGAATGACAGAAAGAGGAGATTGATTTAAGAGGAAATTTCCATACTTCGTGCTTTATCTTTTATAGATCAGTGCAGCTAAGCTAATTGAGAGTAAAGCCAGACAAAGATCAAGTCCATCTTGATCCAATTTACAAAAAGGAAATAATTTAAATTTTTTTCCTTCATCAAAAGTCATAACTATATAAGTACAAATGGTTTGGACTTTAAACTTGATCTGAATTAGCAGCAGTTTTCAGTAAGGGTTGTGGCTGGCACTTGCCACTGAAAACAGTGACCAACACAGCTTTTTGTCTTTCACAGATACAAGGGTCCCTTTTAATCCAACAATCCCACAGAGCAAAGAAAAATATTTAGCTAAATGTCACATACCATATTAAAAAAGTTTTTTAAAAATAGAACTGAAGAATTAAGTTTTTGTAAAAACTTACCTTGGTCAGAAGGAAAGTAAGCTTCCGATGTGTGTACTTAATGATGCAGTCATTCATTGACACATAGGGGAACTCTGACATGGATTTACCTTGCTAAACATACCTATTGTGGATCAAATTTTAAGCATCCTTTCTCTTTAACAGCAGAAGCAGTAAGAAACTGAAGAATTCCTGCTGTTATTCTACGTGGTCAGCAGAAGCCAATTCATATCTAGGTTTAGCAAATACCTTGTGCAAATTAAATCCCAAGAAAATATCTGTTGTGCTATGAACTATCTCTGCTATGGATGAATTGCAGATTTGATAGATTTATTAATGGGCCACATGGAAGCAGACTTCTTCTGCAAGGGCAATAAAAAGTACTTTACTGATACCAGCACTATGGCCTGTTGTTTGCTTCAACAGGCAGTTATGAAGAATAACTAGTTTAAAATGTCCATGAGGGAGCAAAGTCCCCAGACAACTTCTACTCCTCCCAAATAAATCTTTGAGGTATGAAAGGGAAGGCAGAGAGTGAACAGGGCAGGGATGAGTATGAAGTTCTGCTGCCAGCCTCAACTATTGGAAAAATCATCAAACTTTTGTCAAAGAAAAACCTGTATAGAGAAATTGAGGTATTTAAATCTTTTGTGTATATATATAGAGAGAGAGTTTGTACTTCAGTACGTCTTAGACTTCAACAGCCAGCTAGAAATCTTGAATTTAACGTTTGTCAGTAACTTACCAGAGCAGACTCACACCCCAGTCTAGGTCTTTCCGTCTTTCTAGTTTCATTACTGTGGAGTTAGCAGTGGGGATGTGTATAAACAAACTGTTAGAACATGTAGTGATGCTTAGCACTGTACTGGGGTACCCACTTACTTGGGCAGTACTTCCTCATCCAGTAACCTGGTCTGGCCTCATGGCTGCCCCTGCTTTAAGCGGGAATTTTGGTCTAGAAACCTCCTGGGATCCCTAACAGCCTGAATTATCCTGTAAGCCTATGATATAGGTATGTCAATTTTAACTTCAGTATCAGGTTTGTTTGCTTAAGTTTGAAAATAGGTATATGCACATAATAATGATATCAAGGACATTGCTTTGGTTGCCTTGAAAGTAAACAGTGCAATATATATGGATAGGTGATTTTTAGGAAGGCAGTCATGTGTTTCTGTGGAAGACAGATTCTTTTATTAAATTTTATTATTTTAGATAAGGTTTTTGTTTTTGCTTTTCAAATATCTTAATTTTCAATCTTTTTGTTATAAGTCAAATGTATAAAACCATTTGCTGGTGTCTGACATTGTGAAAGAAATAAGATGTCAGAAGTCATTAGGTGAAATAACGGCTTAAAAATTGTGCCATCGGTACAAACATTTGCTGACAAAATTTGATGTCATCCCTAAACAACTGCTATCATCACTACTTGTTCTTTGCAGGGGATGGAGTGCTAGATCTCTCTACAAAGAAAAGCGCAAGGTTGGAAGAACCAAAATACGATCCATTGTGTTCTGAAAACTCAGTGTCTGGGTAAGCAACGTTTAGGACTCTTTGGCTTATGTGAAAGACAATCCAGGTTTCTCTTCTCTAAAGTCAGGTTTTATGTTCATAACATATTTGTATATACTGACACACACATGTGGTTCCTATTTTGCTTTCAAAAGAATTTTTGTCACTCATAAGTGTGTGTCTATGTATATATCATATGTTTCATTTGTCTTTTTTCCTTTTTTTCTGTTTAAAGAAAAGTTATCAGAACAATCACCAAACTTTAGTTCATGTTACTAAAAGTGAACTGAAAATTGATAACACACCAATAGGATAGTAAATATAAATATATTCTTTCAGAGTTTATTCAGGAAACTACAATTTTGGACAAAAATGACTGTATCAATATTCAGATTTAAAATATTCTTCAACTAACATGGAAAAGTCAAATGATTATAATAATCTTTCACAAGAGAGAGCAAGCGTGTGTGAGAGAGAGCTCTTGACCATCATGCTTAGACTTACATCATGGTTCTGACTATGGTGTGTGGTGGCAAATGGTTAAATTTCTTTATTCAGCAAGAAAAACATTACTGCCTCTGCTGAAAGCTGCCACAAATCTAGTGAAGCACGTTGTTTTGTTGGATTTTGTTCCAATCTTGGCATCCTCCCACCCACTAGCCATAGCAGGACCCTTTTTGTCACCTGTACATCT
Source organism: Tricholaema leucomelas (assembly GCA_013400475.1). Lineage (NCBI taxonomy): Eukaryota > Metazoa > Chordata > Aves > Piciformes > Lybiidae > Tricholaema lacrymosa > Tricholaema leucomelas. The sequence goes on from WAAF01001510.1 coordinate 13,521, forward strand.
TACCAAATAACTTACTACAATGAGGACTGCAATAGCAGTGTTTGTTGAAATTGTTGGGAAATTTGCATTTTATTAAGTTGCTGACACAAAGAAGTTTTAGAATGAATTTGATTCTGTAATTAGAGAGCTGTAAATAGTGGCTAGAGTTCTTTTGGTTCTTTTAAAAGTGTGTTTCATTTTGCCAAAATGGACCTGATTGTCAACTACAGCACTTTATCTTACTGTTGTAGAGAGCTTAGTTTTGTGTAAGTCTGGGATGTTTGTGTGTAGTTATGTACTTATTGCTGCAAATTTCCTATGAGGGGGTTGACTCTTTTATTACTCGTTTAGCGGTAACGTCACGTTTCTACTAACAAAAACTCCTTCAGGATTTGGGTATTTAACGGAACGTTAATTGTACAATTAAAATTATAACAGTGTTGCTCTGCAAGCATGTGACCAAGGGAATATAGCAAGCACATGAGAATATTATCAAATGCTGAGCTAGGATATAAAGTTCTTGGAAGGGCTGCTGTAGAAGCCAGCGTACGATTTTTGACTCACTGTCCTACCAGAACTGTAACATTTTGCTAGGATAATCATTTAACTACCACATCTCAAAGGCTTAAAAGTAACAGAAGCAGTGATGTTACCGAAGCAAGGAGTATAATAAAGGAGTGGACCCTTCCCTTCCATAGCTGTGTGAGAGTCTCTCATACATCAGTTTACCATCGTTTCATTCCATCCATCCAGGAGACTACACAGACACAGAGAGGACTATGTGGAAAGAAGTGCTGAGTTTGCAGATGGTTTGCTCTCAAAAGCTTTGAAAGACATTCAGTCTGGAGCACTGGACATAAATAAAGCAGGCATACTTTATGGCATACCTCAAAAAACTTTACTTCTCCACTTAGAAGCCTTACCAGCAGGAAAGCCTGCACCTTTTAAAAACAAAACTCGAGATTTCCATGATAGTTATTCATTTAAAGACAGTAAAGAAACTTGTGCAGTCCTACAAAAAGTAGCCTTGTGGGCAAGAGCTCAAGCAGAGCGCACAGAAAAAAGTAAACTCAGTCTACTTGAAACCTCAGAATTAAAATTCCCAACAGCTTCCAGTTACCTCCACCAGTTAACTCTACAGAGAATGGTCACTCAATTTAAAGAAAAAAGTGAAAATCTACCATATGAAACTTCAAGTCCTACTGTACAATTAAAAATTCCTCAGCTAAGAATAAGTTCTGTGTCCAAACCACAGTCTGATACTGCTGGTCTTCTGGATGTTATGTACCACGTTTCTAAAACCTCCTCAGTCTTAGAAGGATCAGCTCTTCAAAAATTGAAAAACATACTCCCTAAACAGAACAAAATTGAATGTTCTGGACCTGTAACTCACTCAAGTGTTGACTCCTACTTTCTGCATGGGGACCTCTCTCCTTTGTGTCTTAATGCTAAGAATGGGACAGTAGATGGAACCTCAGAAAATACAGAAGATAGTTTGGATCGTAAAGATAATAAGCAACCAAGAAAAAAACGTGGCCGCTATCGGCAGTACGATCATGAAATAATGGAAGAAGCAATTGCAATGGTAATGAGTGGGAAAATGAGTGTTTCCAAAGCACAAGGAATTTATGGGGTACCTCACAGCACTTTAGAATATAAAGTAAAAGAAAGATCTGGAACATTGAAGACTCCGCCGAAGAAGAAACTCCGATTACCAGATACTGGCTTATTTAATATGACAGATTCAGGGACTGGCAGCTGCAAAAATAGCAGCAAGCCTGTGTAGAATACTTGTTAGCGAATTGTTGTGTGTGTGTGTGTGTATGTATGTCTGTATACACACACTGTGTGAGAAATACATATGCTCACTTTGACAGAAAACGTGAAAATTACAGTTCAAAAACCACATACATGCCTTTCGAAAAATAGTTCTATTCAGGGTTTTCACTGTGGACAGAATTATAGAGTCGCTCACTTAATTCTGGTAGTGTGTATTTAATATAATCCTTGTATAAATAGGTGAAAAGATTCAGGTTTTATTTAGTAGTCAATAGCATAAAGATGTTTTGGGGGAAACGAGTATTTGTCATGTGAAGCATAATTTTTAATTGGTGAAGAACCACTTTACCCATTCAATAATCCATCTTATTATGGAAATACACGACCAAGGTTTAGCAGACTTTTATACTTCACAGAATACTTGCAATAAATTGTAAGTAACTCAGATTATACAAATCTAGGGATTTTTTTTTTTCTTAAAGCTAGTTCCTTACAAGGAAGTGGATTTGTGAAGTATTAGTAGGATATAGTACATTCTGTGAAAGAGAATAAGTTCATCGTTACTTAAATATCCAATACAAGTAAGAAAAACATTTCATTACTAAAAATGTGTGTTTAGCAGGCATAAACTGCATTTTTTTTATCATTTTAAGAGGATTTTGTTGTTGGTTTAGAAAGAGATTGGTGTTTACAAAGTGTACACTTATGAAACCTGAAGAAATTACTGTAGTTATAGAACTATGAAATAAGATGGAATACTAAGAGCATAAAATAATTTAAACTTTAACATAATTTTCCTTTTTTAGTTTGACAAATAAGGTAACTTGTAAGGTTTAAGAGAAAGTTGGAATGCAACTTTGAGCATGTTCATAATGTGCACAGAATGAGCTTGAGAATGGTTTGGGTTCGTTTGGTTTTTTTGTTAAAACGTGCTGGTTAGTTGATGTTATGACTACTTAAAATTTATTTAAGGATTGTGTCACACTCCTACTGAAGAACCTCACTGTAACTGTAATGTATTTGCTGCTGTGACATTTCAAAATGTTTTCAGTTTATCAAAATGAATACCAAGTTACATTATCATTTTGCTAATAACCAAATTTGCAGTTCAGGGTCTTGATAGAAATACAAATATTAAACAGTGAAGCTGTTTTGAACTTTCAATAATAGAAATTCTTTATACGTTTGGTAGGTAGAAGTTAGGCAGTTCACTTTAACTTTTAATAAAAACTTAAGGGAGACCAATTACCCTCATATTGCAGTTTTTACAGGAATTTCAAAGTATTCACATTGGACTTTATATCATAATGTATTTTATGTAATATCACAAAGTGTATGTCTACATATGAAGAATAGGGCTTGCTTCATATATTCAATACTCAACATAAGGGCCCTTTTCCTCTCAAAAAGTAGATCTTTATTTTTTCTTTATACATCTAACTTGGCACAGAAAAAATACTTTTCTTCAATTTTTATACCTTTGGTGCACATGCATACAATTTTTTTCCCCACTTAAATGTGCATGTGTATAGGTTAACTGGATAAATGAAAGGGGACATTAGATACGTATGGGCCACACCAGATAATGTGATTTACAGATAAGGTTGGCATTAAAGTCATTGCAGAACACATTGCAATATTAATGGCAAAACCTAGCCCATATTTATTAACGCTACTAAAAAAATAGCAACTTCCATTTTAACACAGAATAGTCCTTTGAAACTGCACCACCAATGTCTCAGTTCTTTGGTCTCTCAGATTTATACTGAATCTTATTCCAGTGATTAAGGTTTACTTGCATATTACAGAATGAATCCTTTGTTTTAAGCAGAACTCTACTTGATGAAACAGCAGATGTCAGGGTCATCTTTCATTTTAAAAAGAATTAAGCCATATTTTGTGAGAAGCAGATGGATCAATTTGCGAATATATCCCTACTGGAAAAAAAAAAAAAAGAAATTGAACAAAACCCTTAAATGCTTCAAAAACTGTCTTTATACAGTTTGACTTGTAAAACTTTTGGGCTTCAGTACATTGCCTAATATTTGTACCATGCTGATATTTTCTACTCCTCAGGCAACGTTATAAATTTGAGTCAGAAGTTTATATTGAAGGCAAATGACAGTACTCTTTTTGTATCATTTCAAAGATGACCTGACCGAAAAAATAACAGGATTCATAAAATCAGGGATCATTTTACTATTGACTTAACAGTACTCAGTAATTTTGTATGTAATATTATAATTAATTTTCAACATTTTAGTACTTGTATTTATTTTTTGGTCAGAAATAGTATATTAAGATATTTTTTGATAGTTTATAGATGATACTCAGTCTGTAAGTGTTTTAAAAGAACAGAATTATTTGTTTCTAATTATTAGGCTAATCTTTGATTACACAACTAAGGAAAGGCAGGGAAATGTGTAGATTCTCCTCCCCCAACCCCTCTGTATTCCACAGAACGTCATTTTAATTACACATTTTGAACTGTTTTATAAAATTCAGTTACCAGTCACTACTTAGTAATTGACAATTTCTGAAAATTCCTGTTTCAGCAGAATTTTAAATGAAGGCGAAAGCAAGCCCTAGATGCTTTCTACTTATTTGAATGTTTCTCAAGTATTTTATATTAAAAAACAGTGCCTCTGTTTTTAGAACTACTGCTCAGTAAAGCTGTTAAAACCATTTCTGGTAGCTAATGACAATTTTATATTAAATTGTATATTAACTGTAGTGAGACTGATGATTTTTTTTTTTAGTTGTTTACAGTACAAATACTTGTATTTGTTTTTTAATTGCAGTATTTCCATTGTCGCAGTAATTTAGTAAAACTCTGTGGCTGCCTTGATTTTTTTTTTTTTTTTTTTTTTTTTTTTTTTTTTTTTGGGACAGATTTTTGTTAACAATTGATTTTTAGGCAATTAGTTATATTTATGCATAAATCAATTGCACTATAATTCATGAATTATTTATTACAATATTTTCTAATGAATTCCATGTATTTGTCTTGTGTTGTAAATGTACTGTAATTCTGTTTTCTTCTTTGTGTTGTTATATTCCTAAATCTGATTGTATGAATTTAATTGTTTAGTTAACGTGTTTCTACGTTGTAATTTGTAGTAAAGCACTTCAATGCTTTTGCACATAAATTTACAACACTGATGTGTGATTGATTTTTGCTCATTCAGCTAAAAAAAAAAAAAAAAGGGCGGGGGTGGGAAGAAACAAAACCCTGTACACTTAAATCATTTGACTTACTCCTGAGGCACAAGTTTATTGGCAGTGACATAAGAACAAGAACTGTACAAATTAAGTACGCAATGACTAATATACTGTGAGATGTTGATAGAGCAGGAATAGCAGCTTTAAGGAAAGACAGTTTCTCTGAATTGGTGCATCACTCAGAAATGGGAAGAAACTAATTTTGTAGCAGTTTTCAGCTTAAGGTTTTTAGCCATTATAGATAATATGTAACTTTTTTTTTCCCCCAGCGATTTATTTACTTCGTCAAGTCAGAAAGCAAATATTTCTATAAGGGGATTTGCTGTTTCTATAATAGTTCTGTGCTGTTTATGAGTACTTGAACTTATGTGCTATCCCCAGTTTTGCTCCCACGCCCAGTCTACAAAGAAGTTGCTAGATTGTTATTGTTCTGTCTTCTCTGTGGCTGAGACAACAGAGGGGGAACACCTACGGTTGTGGTAGAGCTCTTTCCTGATAGTTTTTTTGATTTGTGGAGAAGGCAAAATCTACATAAAATAATGAAGGGCTAGTACTTAATGCCTCTCTGCCTTTGTGCTGGTTTTGGACCCTGGTCAGAGCTCACTCCGTGTTAACTTCCCCTGCCTTCCATCAGGAAGATAATCACATTCCATGCTTCTTTTCTTCAGAGATACTGTACCCAGAAGGTGCAGGGTGAGCAGTGCGTATTGATCCTCTCACTTCCTCAGCCCCTCTCTATGTTTCCTACCCGCTCTCTCTAGCCCTTTTTGTGATCTGTAGGAAGTTTAAGGCTGGTCTGTGAAGGAGGCCCACAGTTGTGGAATTGACAACTCTTCCTTCTGTGAAATTAAGCTTTTTATCTTGAGGACAGTCTAAACTACCATGGGACAGCACAGATGTAAAGGACTCTAGAAAAGAATTAAAGGAAACTGAAATAGAATTCCACAATTGTATTAAAAAGCTATGAAAATTAGTTTGCTTAAATACATGGACATCTCTGCAGAGACACCCTTAAAAGTAAATCTGTTTTGTTTGCAAAATGTGTTTTCACAAACTTGGGCGGTCATTTGGAGTGCATTAGGTAGTGTTAGAATAGATGAGATTGTCTGTCAGCTTTAGAAACTAACACACGCTAAGGGGGAAGTAGTTAGAGCTGTTACATGAGCTGAGGTAAGCAGGAAAGATTATATTAGGAGAATGCCCAGTATGTCTGTGATAGCCAGGATACGGCTTCATGCAACAGGTTGAACTACACAACAGTTTTGAGGCCGTTGGAAATTCTGGTTACTGTTTTTTTGAGAAGGCTTTAGAACTCTGGAAGTTTCTCCCAGCAATGAGAGTATTTTAAATAGCAGTTTTGGGCTTAGGTTCTCTACACAGTTGATTCTGGTTCTCTCCAGTGATACACATTTCAAGTCTAGACAGATGGAAAGAGATTGTCTAACCAGACTGTCCTATAGCCAGCTTTTTAGCAAATTAGTACTTAGCAAATCATCTGTGATGTAGAAACAAAAAAGAGCTAGTAACATGTTTGGGTTTTTTCTATCTGGCCTTTCAAAATATTTAATTAAAAGTCATGGTGGTGGGGAGGGCAATTAATGTTTATCCATAATTGTATTACTAGAATAAGCTTTGTTTTCACAAGTGTAGTGATACATTTCAACATCTTGAGACTCCTGTGTTTGAACTGAGACACACTCAGAATCCTGTCAGGGAAGTGGTGTTTCAGAAACAGTTAAATTCTGTCAGCGACATAGCCTGGTTTTACTTCAGAATGCAAATGCAAAGAGAGTTTGTTTGGGTTTTTTTTCTTCTTAAAACTTCAATTATTTCGATTTATACATAATTGCAGTTTCAGCTAATTCCATCACAATTGTCTTATGCTTTTATGAGTCAGTATCCTCTAGATGCTTGGTTTTGAATGTGTGCCATTTCATACTAAAAATCACAGGAAAAGGAAAGGGCATGAGGAATTACTAAGGATAGTTGGCTTTAAAATCTGTGTGGGACAATAAATATACAAATTTCGATGTATAAATTCCAGCAAGAAACCTGAAGCTATAAAATATTGCTCAGACTAATAACATTGAGTGAGCTAATTAATGAATAGGTAACTTTATATAAATACAGCGCATTAAATCTTATACATTTGTTCCATAATCAGTACAGCTCTAAACTCAAGCAAATTGTTTTTTTTTTCTTTCCAAAGCAGAGACTTAAACAGAAAAAATCAGAGGAGACAATAGGACAAAAAGTTAGTGTCATGTTCAGAGTTTGGTGATATGTTTAAACAAAATATACTTTTCTAAAACAGAATTCTTCTAACACTTTCTACTCATGCAATTGGTTTCAGTAAAACATTTGAATTAGATGTTAACTATCTGTTGATAGTTGCTGTCCAGCATAAGGATTTTGTATATAGTTGAAGAAATACCTGTATTAATTTCTACCATGGAAAACTTTTCAGCTTTTCAATATAAATGATTGCTTAGGTAAGTAGTGACAATAGTTTAAATAATTTATAAGAAGTTAATTAAATAGTTATAATAGTATTTTATAAGTTACTTTAATATATTTTAGAACAACTGCTCAGAAGTCTTATTTAGCTATAGGTCTAGCCTGTATTTGAGATTTAAAAGACCTTTATCACAGAAGTTGTTTATTGCAGTGGTAATTATTTCTGTTTCTGTTTGATGAAGGCATCCATGTGTATGTGCACGCGTGTGTGTGTACGTGTGTGTAATATACTGCAAGGAGGAGCCTGTGATACAGTACTGCCATTTATTTCAAAGCTAGAAGGGAAAATATATCAGCAAACAGAAACAGTAGCAAATGCAATTTACCTCGTATTCCTTCAGTCTATTAAACGTTCTTTCAAAGCAAAAATGTTTTCAGAAGGAACTTTAAGAGTGTTCTGAACAGCTTTCAATACACTTCAGTATGTGATCAGGAGATATGGATTGGATCCATTCTTGCCTCTGACACAAACTTGAATTATGACTTCAGGCAAGTCACCCTCTCAGTGCCTCAGTTTGTGAATTGGGAGTTAATCCTAAGATTCCCAGGCTCTCAGTGAGCTTTGCCTTTGTTAGTGACTACAGTAGTTTGAAATATCAGGAAGTTAACATCACTGTAATTACATTACAGTGCAATACGTTTTTGTACACATATGCACAAAATACATACGAGAAGCTATGCTACAAACTATTCTTTTTTTATCCCTTAATTTCTTCCTGATTATTACTCTTATGGCAGGAGTATCACGCCTGTAGAAAAGATTCTCCTCATTGCCAGTGACACCTGCACGTATGCTTGAATAGCATAGCACAAATAGACCAGAACTGTTTGCAAACTTCAGGGTTTTAGGCTTGAGTTTAACCATTAGAACAAGCGTTAGCTATGGTGGTTTACTGTAATTTATATTTTGTTTTGATTTGTTTTCATTTTCAGTTCAAGCTCAACAGCTGATGCAAATTCAGAGGAAACAGCTAATTTGGAAAAAGGAAAATCAACATTAAGCAAAGTTTTGGAGTCTTTTTGTTCATATCACTGGCAACAGACTTTGGCTATGTTAAAATTTTTAATACAAGATGAAAATGTTCTTGTAGTTTGCAGTTGCAAACAAACACATTTGGTCCACTCTGAAACTCCCAGTTCCCTTACCGAAGAGGATGTTCACGTTTCATTTTGCAATTGCAATGGACATGTGCTGACAAAAAGGTGCCATTTACAGAATCAAAGACCCACCCCTTGTTTACCACCTCTATCTGTTTGTATTAAAGATTTCCATTCTTTGTCATGCCAAGCTGTAGCGATTGGATGTATTAAGACAATGGTGAACAAAGCGTGTAGCTCTCATAAATATTGTGCTGAACAGCTGCCAAATTATGAGAGGCCCTCTGTGCAAACAGCAGCAGCGTGCACGTACTCATCGAAGGACTGTGACCTCTTGAACAGCATTAAAAACTCAAATAGATCTCGCAGCCCATCGCCGCCTCCACTCTCACCAGTACAGAGTAAAGAATTTGAAACATCAGATGAATCTGTTAGAGATTTTCCAACTTTAGACAACAGCAGGCTTGAAATATCCATCAACCAGCCTCCGTCCCTCTTGCCAGCTGAAGGAAGTGAAGGACAATTTGAGTATGAAGGTAAAGCTTGCAGAGGAGAAGAGACCAAATATTCAGATGAAACGTTGCTAGCGATGGACCAAGAAAGCGACAATTATGACAGCAACTCTGCAAAGGCTGAGAAAGGTGAACACTTTGCCATTGTTCAAGATTTAATGGACCGCATTAACGAAAGGTTAAAGTCAATAGACACTACGGACCTAGCAACAAATCTTGTAAAACTTTCTAGCAGTGACAGAGCACCAGAGAACGATGTCAAATTAGGAGACTTCATAACCTCTCTTTTGCACAATGCTAAGGCGAGTGATTACAGCTTTATGGAATTACTTCACCAACATGACAAACAAGTGGAAAATAAAATTATCCAAACTAGATTCCGCAAGCGTCAGGAAACTTTATTCGCCATGTATAACCCTCCTGATTCACCATTCGTTCGACGACAGTCTTTGCAAATCAAGCGGGAGCTTGCCAGCCTTGATGAAACTCTTGTAAGAAAAAAGTTAATTTCTGAGAGAAATGCAAAGAAAGCCACAAAGACGTTTGATAAAATGTATCCAAATAAAAGACACGGTTTTGCTGTGATACAAGAGGAAGCTTTGCAACGTCGTGAAAGCAATCCGTGTGTGAACTGCCAGACCAAACCAATGTGCTTTCCAGCACACCAAACAGAGTCTTTCAAACTACCTCTTTCCAATTTTCAAAGCAGCTCTGGCTTCCTAGTTCTTTCAGAAAACAGTGCTACTGCAGCCAGCCAGGCCAAACTCACAAAAACACAAGGAGATTGTGCAGCCTTAAAAGAGACTGATCAGATTCCTCTCGAGGATGAGAGCAATGGAATCTTGGGCAAAACTAAACGTAATGTTGTGCCTCCTGGATGGTACTCTGTGTATGTCACAAACAATATTCTGTTTAGAAAGGCACCCAATTCAAAAAGGTCTTTAGAAAGTTTGGAAAAAATGAAAACAAATAAAGATGCTCATGCTGAACAATGCAGTGACATAAATATAAGCAAAATTGTGAATGATGCAAATCTGCAAGTGGTTGTAGAGCGCTTAGAAGATACAATAAACTTAGCCAGAAAGACTAGCACTTCGTTGCTGGATAGTTACAGAATAAGCCAAAAATTCAAAGATAACGCTTATGAACAAGTTCTGAACCCTACTGCTGGAAGAGGCTTTCCTTTCACTCTGAGTGAAATGGGATGCACAGGACAAAGCTTCCTTCCACAGTTACACGTGCCAAGCAGCAGTGAAATCAAAACTCTGTGTGTGACGAGCAAACGTGAAATGACTACAGATCAAGAAATTAATGACAGTCTTTTGAAATCTCTGACCTTTGATTCATCCAGTTCAACTTCGGGTAAAGGGGACCTGCATACAACTTCTGCAGCTGGGGAGATCTCGTGTCCCTTAAACTACACTAGTCCTATTAAGCTTATGTTTGTCTCTGAGGTTAATAGTAGTGAAGGAGTCAAATATACTCTGACATCTGCAGCTGCATCTTCTAAAGGAAGCACAAATACTTGTTCAGTTCAGGAGCACTCAAACACTTTGTCAGGCAAACAGCCTGCAGGAGATATTTCTCATGCAATCTGTGTCAAGGATTGTGATTACAGTGAAAATGAAACAAAGGAGGAACCAAAACATGTTTATGAGGAAGTGATTACAAGCTCCTGTCCAGCTGATCAAACTAACTTAAATGATTCAAAACAAAATTATGAAGTTCTGGAGAAATCAAGCGGTAGCAGTGAATTAATTCTTAAAAGAAAACCTGGTAGACCAAAGAAAATAGGTCCTCAAGTTGTGAAGCAGGTTAAGAGACCTATTGGACGGCCTCCAAAACCAAAAATAGATGTGACTGAAAGCGTGGAACCTAGAGCTGAACTTAGCAGTGATGGTAAAAGTACCAAATCTGATGCAGCAGTAATGGGAGAAGTTGATGGCAACAAAACCATTACTGTGACAGTTGTCTTTGGAAGGTCACGAAGAACCAAGAGACAGGTTTCTGAAGGTAATCTGAATGTAATTGGCATTCTGCCCACACAACACGTAGATTCTAATTTTGCTAATGGACACAGCATAGCGCACAACACAGAAACTGAGGACACTTTAACTCAGATAGTGAAAGTCTTGCAGAATTCTTCTACTGCCAGTGAAGTTTGTGGTTATGACTATGTCAGACCTATCAAGAGTAACCTGGCATCACCACATCCTTGCAGCAATGTTATACGACCAATTAAGAAACCATTAACCACCATTCGAAAACCTGGTAGGCCAGCAAAAGTAAAAATCTCTGGCATATCTGTGACTGTCAACAGAGTTTCACCTCAGGAAAGAAAAGTGAGTATTAGCAACTGTTTGCCTCCTTTACAACAGCAGAACACGTTAGAAAAGGACGTACCACAGGAGAGAAAAAATCTACTGTGCAATAATATGGGTCAAGCAAAGAGCATGCAGAAGACTTCCAGAGAGGATGGATCAAACGGTGTTGTTGCAACAGTGTCAAGGAAACGTGACATTCCATTGAGACATTCTGCTAGAGACAGAAAGCCCTCACTGCATTTTTTGCATTCATTAGCATCTTCTAGTGCATTTACTTGTAGAAGTGCCTTACTACATAAATCTTACAAACTCCATTTGAAAAAAGCTAAAGATCGAAAGGAAAAACTTAGACAACCGAATCAGAGCACAGCATCCAAAGATACCTCAGAACTGAGAAATTCAGGGCATGTGAAAGTGGCTCTTAAGGATGGTGAACTCGGGCCCATTAGTGAAGTATCATTAGATCCCATTTTTTCATCTAACTCCTCTCTCAGGTGGTGGGCTGCTTCCACGCCAAGTGACACTTTGTTGGAGGAACTGAATAACAGATTTGAGCAGATAACCAATACCTGGTTGCGAGTGGGGGGAAATGAGTTTGATAAGTGTGTATGTGAAAAAAAGGATCCTGTTGAACGAGACTGTAACACTGAAATGTCGAACCCTTTAGACTCCTGCCTTGTAGAACTTGAAACATCACCTATAAAAATGCTTTTTCAGAAAAAGTGTAACATGACTGAGCTCTGCACCTGGTTTATGCAAACTACAGAAACACAGTCTCTCTCTCTAGTGAGAAAGGCAAATGCTCGCAATCCTTTAGAAGTAGTTAGTACTAGAGAGATAAAGGTGGAAGCTAAACAATCTGACCTTAGTACTTGCCCTTTCAGAAAGCACTTTAAAAAGTTTGCACTATCCTCTCCTTCAAAACCAGCAGGGAAATTACAAATATTACATAACATGGTGAGGTCTCCAGTCTTAAGCATGAAAAGTAATTTCACGCTAGCCAGGTTAAAAAGAAATGAATTTAAGAAGCTACAGCATGATAGGTGGGGACAGCCAAGAAAGCTCTATAATCAGGCTGCCAGAGGTTGGAAATCAAAAAAGAAAAATTTGCAGTTCTTTTGCCAGAACCAGTTGTTTAAAAATGCAGGTGGGGAGACCAGTGATGAAGTGCCCAAGCTCCAGGAAAAAACTACAGTAGAAATCCAGCCTGCTCAGACTTTGGTAGAATCTCAGAGTAGCCTCTTGCCAACTGAAAATGAAGCCAGAGATGCATTTGTTCAACAGATGATGGGATCCTCTGACTTTAACCCACATCTTGGTTTAGCAAATATACTTGTGTCACATGCAGAGACAAATGGAACAATTTGCTGCCAGCAAAATGTTAGAAAAGAACAAAGCCAAGATAAACTGTTTCAAAATACTTGGAAAGCCCAATCTTTTAAAGATTGTAGGATATTTCTGAGAAAAATCAACCATGTTGAGCAGCACAATTCATTTAAGATAAATAATGTCATTTATGCTCCTGAAGCTGTTGAAAGTAAAAGCAATCAGGCCTGTATGGAAGATAAAAGGCATCCTCTTTTAAGGTCCCATTCTACTAAACAAAGTGTGTTAAAGAAACAAGAACCTGCAATGGAAACATCAGAAGGATCTAATTCTTCTAGAGTGACTGCAAAGCTGGATGACCAGTTTCACAGCAGAAAATTTAGTGCTGTAAACCATGATGATAATCCTGCTGGTAGTTCTGAAGTTCTTATCAGAATAAACAAAAGAAAAAACCCACAATGGGAGACCACTGACACAAATATAAGAAAAAGACATAAGAGACAATCATGCAGTAGTGGACAAATGGCAACTTATTACCCAAAGTACCAAGTAGGTAAGTTCCTGTTCCCCCCTTCATCCTAAAACTGCAAACTTAAGGAATTGGAGAAGTCAAACAACTAAGCACTTTGGATTACTTTTTTTTTATGTTCTTGCATGATACTCATTATAATTTCAGAGTAGCCATAACAATAGACATTATGTAGCATCAGAATAATTTAAAAATGGAATTTTAAAGCACATATTTTACAGGAATCTTTCGGCTACAGGAGGTGTGTTGCATTCTATTACAGCTATAGTACACCGAGACAGAAAGAGCCAAGTAACATAGTTCAGGCAGGCTGTAAGTCAGGATCCAGTGTGTCTGAAGTCAGCCACAACTGGTTACTGATTTCAAAAGGAACTGAGTTGTATTCCACTGTAGTTCCTCATCCTGTGAGGAAGAGTAAATTATAAAATGAAGAGGAAATTCAGTGTGTTAACATATAGTTGCTTAAAGAGACGGTCGTTGCATTATTTCTACTATAAATCTGTGATGGGTTTATAATTATACAGTAAAAAAATAGTACTGCGTACTTCTGAGAAGTGTTCCTTCAGAGATCCGTTTTAGTATCCACTCGGTGCCAGATCAAATCTGCTGACTAAAGGGTTTGCACACTGAATCCATACAGAACAATTTAAAATGCAAGTGCAACATATATAATTACTGTGCTAAATTCATTGGCTTGGATTCTTTCTAGGCAAGTATGGAATTAAATCCATTTTTCAAGCTGGGTATTTATAATGCATTGTAATACAACTGTGATCTCAGAAAGGCCATTATATTGTTTCCAAAGGGGGTTCACTTGTGAAACTATTTCCTCTGTTGGGTGAAGAGATCTCCTTAAAAGGATGTCTCCATTCATTTCAAGGAAATAACTAAGGTGTGAAATACCAACTAAAAAATATTTTCTACAATAGGAAATCAATTACTGCAGAAGTATTCAGTTGTAGAAACAATGTTTTTAGCTAATTGGATTATAATATCCAAAGAATAAAAGAGCACTTTAAAATACCAGAACAAGCTCTTAAGTCGCCCTTAGTATTCTGTATTGTAGGAAACTATCCCTGGTAGTAAACTGTAGAGTTAATTTAAATTATAGTAGAAACAATAATGGCTCTTGTACATTTTATTTCTTCTGTGCTTTATGTGATATATAAAATTCTTCATATTAAGCTCATTCAGTGTAACCTCGCTCTTCCAAAGTACAGTATTTCTTTATCTTTAGCCTATTAGTTTGCTTTTCTGTCCACTGATTTGAGGCCAAAGTAACTGTAAAAAAACTTCTTTTTAAGAAATTCAAATCTTGACACAAGATTGCTGTAAAAGAAACCATAACTAGAAAAGGAAGAGGTAACACCTGTCTGTTTCTTTTTCACAAGTGAAGAAAGAGCTCTCTCATACTTTTCATAATTTTTACTGTAGTTGAGAAAATTTTGCATTCAAATTATATTTCTCTTGAAACTTTTTTTCTTGCTATGGCAATGTAAGCCCTATTACTGTGCTACGGTCTCATGTTAGTTTTAATTGGGACTCAGTTTTATTTACCTGATAACTTTCCTCCTTTACTTTTGGATCTTTAGGAAATCTGATAACTGTTTTGATATTTTACATTATTTCATTTACAGTTTTTTGTTATTTTCCCTTTTACTCATAGTTTCTCATATCAATCGTTGTCTTCTGTAAAGGTATGACAGAAAGTTCACTGATAAAAGAAATGTTAAATGAGAAAGAATTGCAATGCTGGGATGTTCTCCATTCTCGTAACCCCAAATCTTTTTAGGGGTACTGTTAGCAGCATCAGGGAGTTGTTTGGCCTAGGAAAGGATGTTGTGTTTTGGCATGTTTATTCAACATTGTGTGCTGTCTGCCCTAGCCAAGGAAATCATATAAATGTTTTCAGCCTAGAGTATAGCTGCTGGTTCAAAAGAAGCGAGGTGATTTCTAGCTGTGCATGCACATGTTTTCAAACATAATTCCTGCATCTGGAAGTTCAGCGCACATGAAAACATCATTGATCATTTATATGTTCCTTGGACTGTATTTTTGTTAATGTGGTATCATAAATTGTATCACTGTTCTGTCATTATGCTTGAAATGTTCTCTTATATGCACATTTATGGTCAATATTTAAAGCTTTTCTTCAAATTTTACCAGTCTTGGTGTTGTAGCAAATTCTCATGAGAGGTGTTGTGATGCAGTTTTGTTGTGAAGCTTTGTGGCAGGTAGGCAAGAACATGTTATCAAATTTTGATGTGTACTCAATTTTCATTGCAAAGCAATTGAGTTCTTACAGCTGAAAGCAGTATCTAGCAACCAGAACTAGCTGTGTACTCATTGAGGTACCAGAAGAGAGATCACCACTTTTTCATACTGCCTGGTTTATGCAAGATGAGGTGGATGGTAGAGCCATTGGTCCATATGCTGTTTGTTACTACTTGACTTCTGAACTGTTGCTGATGTGTTGAGGGGCAGCTCCCTTATACTGTAAACCTATGTTCTGACCATTTAAATTTCTTTAGCAACACTGAAACGTTATTGACTTCTGTGAAGGCAAAGAAAATTAAACCCCCATGTTTTCAGGAAAGCATTCATCTTTACTTTCCATGAGAGTGGTTCAGTGTGTTCACTCACAACACTGAAGACCACATTCACATGCTTTGGAGTTGGCCAAACTAGATCCAAAAAGGCTTCAAGAGAACTAAGCTAAAATAAGAAACAACTATTATCCAAAAATAAAATGGAACGCTGTAAAAGGCTCCTTTTGAGGAACTTGCAATTCTCAGAGTGTTTTAAAGTTCTACTTCAGAGAATTTATCACAGATGCAAAGGAGACTGAACCTACTTCAGTAGGAGGCAGTACTGTGTGCTGTGATGACATCACCTACCTGTTTACTTACCTTTCCTGTGAGGGTGGGGATTCATGCAGAGAAGCTTTTAAAAATCAGTTCAAGTCACTTGAAGCTAGTGTATTTTCTTCCTCTGAAATCAGCTTTTTCATTTTCTCCCTTATGATTTGCCTTTTCTTCAAGTAGCCTGGGGTCTTAGAAGAAAATCTATTGTATTTGCTGGCAGAGAATATGCACTTTCAGTTGTAATTTTTCATCAGATTTGAATGCTATTTTTAAATGCTATCAGTCGGATCAAGTTGGTGCAGTACTTACAATGAGAGTTTGCTGTCTTTGTAATCATTTCATAAACTGGCTACAGGAGTTGTGAAATCTTGGTATCCTTATGAGGCTAAATAAATATTCTCTTGATTGTGCAAGTAAAATGACATCCATCTTAATATCACCACAGGTAACACTTTTCTGAAACTTGGCTACCATTAATTTTCTTAAAATTGGGAGGGAAAATGTTGTGAACTCCTTTTGCTCTTCTCTCTTGATATGGCATCAGTATGCCAGGATTTTGCTTATTTTCCCTGTGGCAGTGCAATCCAGTAGTGCTAAGGCTATCTAACATGAGTTGATTTCCTGACACTGTGGCAGATCAGTCTCGCACCAATTAGCCAGTGACAAAACCATTTGTTTTTAGCAACTTCCCCCAGCTTTCTCTTTCATGAATGTAGTGGTTGGAGCTGCTTGAGTCACTTGACAGAGAGGAGGAGGAGGTATAATCAAACTGTAGTTTGAGTTATGCATCCTCTAGAAACCCACAACAATGAAGGAGCATTCTGAAAACACTAGGTTAGGTAAAATGCGAAAGAGACTTAGTGTAACAGCCATTAAATCTGCTGATTTTGAAAAATCTTTTTCAGCAGCCAGGCCTTAGTTCTTTCCACAAAGGTTTTTCATCAGAAGGTTACTTAGCTTCAGATGAAGTTTCACCTGTGATGCAGAGTAAGCAGATAGAAATGTTCGTAACTGTAGTTGCCAGACAAGAAGTTCTTTTTTCACAGCCAGCTGTAAAATGAAATAAGAAAATGACTAGAAAATGTAGGGGCAATATTGACAGGAATGCTTATGCTCAGTAAATGGGCCAGTTTTAATGCAGAAGTATAAAACCAGAAAGGTAGGCTTGATAGCTAGTTGACTGTGTGTGTATAAATCCTGATCCATTTAATGAACTTAATGGTCTCTCTCATTCTCCTCACAGCAACAATAGCAGCTGTAAGACCACAGTGAAGATACTTAGGGAAACCAATCTTTTCAGATCCATCTTCTCACAGGTTCCTATTATCTAAGGTGTAGATTTCCCAGATACGCATAGAAGGGACAGCCTCTTCTCACTTGTGCCCTGTGTTAGGACAAGGGACAACTTGCGTTGTAAACTACAGCACAGGAAGTTCCATGTCAATGTGAGGAAGAGGAGGCTCAGGGCAGACCTCATTGCTGTCTACAACTACCTGAAGGGAGGTTGTAGCCAGGTGGGGGTTGGTCTCTTCTGCCAGGCAACCAGCAACAGGACAAGGGGACACAGCCTCAAGTTGTGCCAAGGGAGGTATAGGCTGGATGTTAGGAGGAAGTTCNAGATATGTTCCTGTGCAACCTGTGCTAGATTATATGGTCTTGCTCTGGCAGGGGCTTGGATTTGGAGATCTCCAGAGGTCCCTTCCAAGCCTTAACATCCTGAGATCCTGTGATTATTATAGTTGATATTTCACTGACGTGGGCTCGCCTTTGAAGTTGTCTATTTCAACCTATCAATCTCAGTTATGGATTCTTTTCCCGTACATCAAATAGGAATCTAGCTGACAAATTCTTGTCTAGATGCTCTGAGAATGCCATATGATATTTTTTTTATTCCAGAAAAATAGTTCCACTTAGATGATGCTCTTTAATCCTTTGTGATGTTTTCCATTTAAAATTGAGGCTAAATTTTTGAGTAAGGAAAAAAAAAAAACCCACTTAAATTAAGTTTCAGCATTATTATTGGAGTGTAAAGTTCAACATACTCAGTAACAATTTTTAACACTTAAGACATGTATGTGCAGTGCAAGTAAAAAGACACTTAAGATAAGTTCCAGAGGTGTATGTTCGAAAAAATACTTTTGTATTTCCTATTTGTTGCTGAGATATTTCATATTTATCAGTTTAGTACTCACAGATGGTTTTCAATTAAGTAGTAGAAATCTCAGAAAAGGAAATGACTTGTTTTTAAATTATTGTTTGACCTTCCTTAATTCAGAAGTCTGGTGGGTTATAAAGCACCCAGGGACTGTCTGTCTCTGAGATGATCTCCTTCCATAACATAATTGCATTTGTAATGCCAAAAAAAACCCCAACCCTACTATAAATTAAAGATTTGAGATTAATCCAGCTCTAATGGCAGGATTCACATAGCTGCAATCATCACAGTATTGAGATAGCAGCAAGTCTGAATAATTGCTTTTTCTTTTGTTTGTTTTGTTGTGTTTTCAGTTCCCTCTTTCTGCAGTGAAGTCACAGTTTAAACTTTTTCTGTTGCCTACGATTTGTTCTGTTGAAGGGAGTGAAAACACTTTCTGTAGCTAACTGGTGTTGGGGAGAAAGCCCTGTTACTTCTGTGCTCTGAAACTGTTGTCATCTCACCCACTTGCCAAACTTTTCCCTGAAAAAGCACACAACACGCTGTTTGGCTTTAATGTCCTGCTGTGCTCTTTGAAGATGTGTTAGTGATGTAAAGGGTGCAGCAAACAGTCATTGCTACATAGTTTTGTCTCTGTGCAAGCTAAACTTAGAGCTTGAGCAGTGTAGGTATTTCAATGTACAGCTTCAGGAAACAGCTACCAGCAACTAACTCTATTTCACTAACGACCCTCAAGTGTTCTCCACATTCCTGCTTAGTTCTCTTTCTTTGTATGTATTGTATGTATGTGTTGCGTTCCTGTCTTCTTTCCACCCTCTTTTTTCCCCTCTCAAACCAAGGAAACATTTCTGAGTTAATTTCAAGAGCAAAAGAAACTCTTCCTCCATAATTTCAGCCTAGGACTATGGATGATTCTGACTCCTCACCCTGTCTTTTTGTCTCCGTTCAGTTCATCCCCCATCTTGGTCCTGCCTTGCGTTTTGTCTTACTACTACAGCTGTATTAAACTTAGCTCTTACCTCCAATTTTTAAGAAACCTTGAATATTGCTTATACTGCAGCTTGCTTTGACCTAATCAAATATGTCATCTGTTTCAGGATATTTCTTTCTCAGATTGCCAAATGGGATTCTATCCACTCAGCTTAAAAAAATACTATTTCTGATTACAAAAATCCATTTGATAAATGGAAATGTGACACTAAAAAGTTTCTTTGTAGATTGTTGTTGCATTTTGGCATTGTGGAACTGAGTTTGTATTTTAGAGACAATAAATCTGGCTCTGCATGCTTGCTTTACTTTCATTTCAATGCATGCTGCATTATCAAATCAATCTCTGTTGGAAAGCTTGCTGAGGCTGCTAGAGTTGTTGTAGATTTTAGCCTTCGTACATTCCACCGTTTCCTTTTCTGGGAAATGTTTCAGTAGTTCATTCAGAGAAAAAAAAAACTTCTGCTGCTACAGTTTTACTATTTGTCCTCAGTCTTTCTGAAACCTCTGCAAAAGCCTCAAGCCAGTGCTACTTATCATGACTGATCTTACACTTTCCAAGCTATCAAATTGCACATCATAGATGGTGACCTTTAACAAGTGCAGTTAGCAGTAGTTTTGTCAGCCAGGAGGTTAAAACCAGTTTGAGCTAGCTCTCAACTAGTTGAGAAGGGGATGCTTTATCTGTGGAATAAACGTTGCAAAAGACTTAGAGAAACATAATCCTTCAGTGATACTTCCATATTTATTTTACTGCATAAAGGTACAAAACACTTGATGGCAAGCTCTTGGATAGGAAAAGGTGAGGAGGCACCTGGCAGATGAGAAACATTTACCCCTATTCCTGCTTTTTCTTCATGGCCTTGAACATGTCATAGACACAGATTAACTCAGCAGGTGTATGGACTTGAGGTTGCCAGAATTCCACTTGATTTCTATACAATAGGTGTCAAATTCCTGATTTTCCTAGAGAATGCAGTTTCAAACTGCACAGAAGAAGATCAAAGGACATATCTTTGTTTTTGTGCTTGGCAGCCATTCAACTTATGCAGGATTGCCCTTACATCCTCCTATTAAAAATCAGGATTTGAGTAGAGGAAGGGTAGTGCAATTAAAGAGGAAGAGGAGGATCTGAATTTTCAAGAAATATCACTATATGATTTCCTAAACCCAGTTTTCTTCTTTTCCACTTGGCTTTCAGGACTCTCAGCCTGTCTTCAAAGTCACTAGTGAAGGCAAACCAGTCGAATATGCCATGGCTGAAATTTCTCTTTCATGTTCCAGAAGCACCTGAAGCTGACTTTCACTGATCACATGCCAAAAAAAACCTGATTAGCTGTGTGAATAAGCCCAAAACATTGTAATTGCTGGAATAGTAAACAGATGGCTTCAGAATTGGAAATTCTAACCTAGTTAGAGACGCTAAGATAGGATTGATAAATACCTGTTGTCCAAGCAATTAAAGGCATCTCTGTCTTCTTACTGATGTAAGCATTGGCAGTGGAGAACTCCAGAAGGACAGAGCTGAGATGCTGTACAGTCTAATCCCAGGCTCTGCCAAAACACTTCACAACTCCTGGTAGCATCAGAATGTAGCCTGCAGTTCTTCTAGCAGCAAGGTTACCATATGAAATATCTCTTTCTTTTGCTGGGAATGCTCCATGCAACTTTTGTAAGTGTAGCAGACTCAGGAACAGTTTAATTTCTCCATCTAGAGCCATCAATAGATTCTACTTAAATCTAATTGTGTGCATTACTTACATTCCCTGCTTTGAAATACTATTTAAGCACATCAGTTTTATAGCACTGGCAGCTAGAAAGTGAAGCACTACAGATTAAAAAAAGTGAGATGAAAGGCAAGGATCTTCTTATTTAGTCAATAGATTAATACTATTTTGCACTTCAGTTTTATCAAGGTAAAGTTTTGTCAAATACCTGAGTTTTTAATGTTGATGTTACCTAGAGTACGGTATTCTAGGTAGCTTTCTATTCCTTTTTTTCATGTTCTCTCTTAAAATGCCCAACTCTTGCGTTTCCTTGAGTTCTTCAATAAAGAGGTCAATTACTGCATGGCAATTAACCAGCATGTTCTCCAATTCCAGTTTTGCAAATTCACTTCTGCCTTGTGCACCTTGTATAGAAATCTGTACAAAGACTAAAAGAGTAGGCAGTCCTTCAGAGAAAGATACTTAGCAAATGCTGTTCAGCAGCATTATAGCACTGCGAGGCTACTTGGTGGCCAAGCCCCGAGGAGGGAATTATGACATAGTTGCATCAGATCCTGCTGTGCACTCTGTTACTACTAGCAGTGTTGTCTAGAATACGGGCCCTTGCCAGTCAGTCTGGTTCCTCGTTTAGACACAGACCGTGCCAAATCATTGGAGAAGCCTAGACCTTCAGCTTTTTCTGTCTGGCACCTGTGCAACACTAAAGAAGGTTTATGTAGCTACTGCTTTAAAGGCAGCAGAAATGCTGTTCTTTGAAACACTTTGCAGGTGCAACATATGAAGTAATTTGTAATTTCTTGATTTCCAAGGCATTTGTGTTCCTTTTGGATAGCAGCACTCACCACTGAAGAAAACTCCAAAAACACCAGGCCAAAACAAACACACACCCAAACCCAACAACAAACCTCACAACAAACAAACATTTCAGCCCTATCTCTGTTGTTTCTGCAAAGTGTTTTAAGTTTTGTTACCTGCCTGTGTCTGTAAAGCACATAACAAGCAGGAATGAGGAATGCTGCAAGGCTTTAGGAGTCAATTTGAAACACATATATACACTTAATCCCATGGTCCTAGGAAAAGGCTTTGTCTTTCTGCACAGCAAGTGGGGGCAAAGGTTCGAGTCTGATGAGGCTCTAAAACCAAGAAAGCAACCTTGCAGTCTTCTCTGTCATGTGTGCTTGCACTCTCTGCTATGGGAAGGAAAAGATCAGAGCACCAAGAGCATACAAACCAGAAAAGAAGGATGGAAAAGGGTACAAAGCAAAACCAGACAAAAGATGGAGGCAGAAGAATGAGGACACAGGGGAAGGCAGAGCATGGGAGCAGCACGGCAGTGATGGAGGGTTAGAAGCTGAGGTTAGTAAATTAGAAATGGCTGGCATGCAGCCTTTCTAAAGAGCTTGCATTAGAATGTCAGAGAAAGAAAACTGTCTTTCAGATGACAGGTGAAAAGTAAGTGACTAGTCACTTCAGCTGTTACCCAGCTATCTTTCCTTCTTGCTAGATGTTAGAAAAAAATTAACCAAAGTCAGTATTTTAGTAGCACAAGCTAACATGGTTTAGGTTATAGTCTTACAATTGCTGAATGTCTTCAGCTAGACTGTGCATCTATTCAATCACAATACTTGAGCAGAGTCAATCCACAGTAATTTGCACCTAAGGTCCTGAAATGCAGCAAAAGATGTTGCTGCTTAAACATCCTTTTGATGCCTAGATGTCTTGATCTGCTCAGTGATCCCCACAAAGGACTGAGTTTCTTTCCATTGTATTACTTATTTTCCTGGATTTGAAACTAAAACCTGTATACATGCATCCTTTCATGGCTGCAGTAATGTCAACAAAAAACCCACCCCAAAATCTTGACCAGTTCCTGCTCTCTGATTTGACAATAGTGAGCCTGCAGAGCTCACCCCTTCCTTTGCAGCTCTGGCCTAGGATGGTCTCTGAGACTTAGCAGCACCTCAGCAATCTCAGCACAGACAGCCCTGGTCCATTTTCACACTGCAGAGTGGGCACCACAGTCAAGTTCTCTCTGTGCTTCTGGAACATAGAGCAGTAAACCAGCAAACCAACCCAACAATCTGTGCAGTCTGCCACCACCTCATCTCGCCTCGTACCCGTTTGCTTGCTGGCAGGGCAAGAGCAAAGTGTACTAAACTTCTTCTCATTTTTTCCCCTCTCCCACCCCTGCTTCTTTCCTCACAGCACACTACAAGTGAAAGTCTCGGAGCCGCAGAATTCAATAGACATGAACACAGAAAACGAACATTTGAAGTCCATAAAGATGTGCCTTAATCAGCCCACTGAGTGGAATCTGAGTTTTTCAGCAGCATCTCTCGCCAGCTGTAATGTTTTTAACCAAAATCTCAAAACTGATGAGAACAAATAGATTGCAGCTGTTCTTGCACTATTATTTTGTACATTGTTCTTGATATTTTTTTTTTTGCTGAATACTTAAAAGCATTTATTACATGGATCTTGAAAATATCTCGTGTGATTTGGCTTTATATTACTATTAGTATTATTCATTTTGATGTACTTTTTTTAAACATGAAAATTTCACATCTGACCATCATGAAATTCTTGCAGTATGAAATTTCTATCAGAATCAGATGTTTCCCTTTAATAGTATTGTGATTTTTTTTTTTCTATGTTCTTTAATTATTATTTCCCAACTTTATTTTTGTGCACGAAAGTTAATATATTATGTAATTTGTGGCATAGGTCACCATGTAAAGATTTATGGTAATAATGATTCAAACAACTCTGTAACAGGTGGAGACCAACTACCTCGAAACAAAGCAGTAAAAAGGTCAAAGTTATCCGAGATCTCCTTTGAAAATGGATTGAAACGTATTGAACAACCAGTTCGTTTCTGCAGTATGATTTCATCTTTATTTCTCTTGAGAATGTGTGTGTGACAGTGCTTACTGACTGTCACTGTCTAAAAAAAAGGCCAAGCCTGCAGGAGGAGCTCTTGAAAGATTGTCATTCAGCAAATCTGTATCTGCACTTTTTGAGGTTTCTGCTAAATGGTCTTTCTTCTCCTTTGGTTTTATGACTATGCCTGCCACCAATTAAAATGGATGTAAATGCTCTCCCTCTTTCTTTTGTTTTCTGTGTACTTTAGAAATGCAATGTAAACATCACATTTTAAAACTCAAGTAGTAAGTGGTTGTAGCTGAAGACATTGTAGACATTCCATGCTTTGACCCGCTTTAGCAAGGTTCATGTACTTCATTCAGCAAAACTTTATTATTAATAGAGATATAACAAAAGTGTTAGAATAAAACCATATGATCTATTTCTCTTTTCTGGAGTCATACATTCAATAGCTGGAGAGGAGGATTTGTAATTCAACTTACTAATAACTTATTTGTCCTTTTCTTGCAAAGAAGTGCTTCCAGAATGACATTTCCTTGAAAGACACTCTATGGTATAAACCAAAAGTTTTAAGGAGTCACTTTAAGTATTCATCTTACCTAACAAAGTGAAGGTGTTTATAGAAGTGTGTTGGTTTTCCAGGTGCAATCCAGGAACTGAAATAAAAGGTTGCTGTGAATTGATCCTTCAACAAGACCAAGGCACCGAAGTGTCAGACAGTGCAGAATGTGATTAAAATAATGAATATATGACATTGTGCTACCCTGTCTAAAGGGTCTCTATGTATCTCAACGACCTGAAGCAATCAAGGTACTATGAGGCAAGAAAGCCAAGAAGGTTCCAGGGAACCTGTTCCACCTGCTCTCAATCTGTGCCACTGCTTTTTTCTCTTTACACTCTGATCAATTTCAATTTGGGCCCATTTTTTTTTCTGTCTCCCTCCCATACCCCAACATCAACCTGGCCTGTATCATAGTGTCCAGCAGGAGTAGGGATGCTGTTGTGCCTCTTCACTCAGCCCTGGTGAGCAACAGCTTGAGTACTGTGGTCAGTTCCGGGTGCCACAGTATTGGAGACATTGAGATTATGGAGCATGTCCAGAGAAAAGGAGCAAGGCTGCTGAGGGGTTATGTCGTACAAGGAACAGCTGAGGGAGCTGGGGTTGTTTAGTCTGGAGAAGAAAAGGTACCTGACAGGAGATCATAGTTATCAGAATGAAGCTGATGCTAGAGTCCCCCCAAGTAACAGATTGACAATCAACTGAAGAAAAACTGAAATACATACTTCAGCCTTTTGAACTATGTTTAGACAGCATTCAAGGGGGCAGATATTGTGTCTCTCAAGTGGATGCACACAGACACCACTAGAGCAGCCCTTGGGGATTTGAAGAAACGAATTATGAGGAGAGCTCAGGACTTCACCATTCTGTTTTAAAAAGCTGAATAAAAAGAATCACAGTTACATACAGTTGCTATTCTGAATAGCAAAATGTCAGCAGAAAAGCATGGCAGTTTGTGGTTTGACAACTTTCCACAAGAACTGGAAGGCAGGAAAAGAAACACAATTCTGTCTGCTTTCTATATGGAACCTTGAAAAGAGCCTAACAGTTTAGGCATTACACTTTGGGCATGCTCCTTTTCACTTGGGTCCCTACACCATCTCCGAGAAAGAAGATAATTTACAGCATGTTTGCCTATTTTCAGTGCAAGATCAGTAGGAAGCTACACTCCGTATCAACAGTTGAGATGCCTAAGTCCAGCAATTCACAAGTTTTTTTCCATCTGCTTTGGAAATTACCTATACTGTCACAAAGACAGACATGATTGACAGAGCATTTCCAAACCAAAACACTAGGCATTGCCAGAGCGCATCTGGGATTATCTATATACACCTTAATCATCTTTCTTTAAAACTCATACTCCTAGAAATGTCATCAGAAAAAGGTTTGTGAACTTCAAAACTACAAAGCAATCACAACTGTACCCCACTTTCTTGTAAAGTATTTCCTTTTTGCCCATTGTGTACTCAAGTATTGCTTATTTTGTACCACAAATACTTTTATGCTTTTCTAAAAGCACATTACTGATTTTATATACCAAGGTCAAGGAGTCATAGCTCACTTCCTGGCTTAGGTCTGCAGAAGTCAGTAATTCATTTTATCCTTTTGAGATCATTGTAAATAAAGCTGACACCTGCAGGAAGGAGAATTCATTTACTTGTATTTTATGTTAACATGACCAATAAAACCTGGTTAGCAGATGCAGAGGCTAGTAAGTGAAGAATGGAGATGCACTGAAGGTACATTCAAAACTGCTGCCATCACAAGCAACCACTTTAGGCCAAACATTCTCTCTGAAAGTTAAATTATCAACACAACTTTAACTATGAAGTACCTAGCACCAACAGCTATTTTCTTTGCAGATAAGAAGCACTCTTCTTATGAAGTACCCCACATATGCCCCAAACAAAAAGTAATCCAAGTTTTGTTCAGGTTTTAATGTCTTTATTACATGAATGGTGGACTTCAGACTGAGAAACTCATTAGAAGCATCTCATTTTAAAGAATTATAAAGCTCCCAGAAAAATCTAGTATTATAAATGGCCATAACATGAAGAGTTGAATATGGCTAACAACGGATCTTATCTTTCAAGTCTCACATTTAACTACCAGCATTATTAGCAAGGCACTCTTTTGTCTTCATTCATCTTCTTCCCTGTTCAAAAGTTTGGAAAGATTCATTCTTGTTTTCTCAAGTGCTATTGTTTTTGCTCGTCGTGAAGGCCTTGCACTGGACGCCGGGACCGGCTCTGGCATTTTATCAGCACTGCAATGTAAAACGTTTTAAAGTAAGTCCAAGAAGACTAAGCAAACCAAATTTTTATATTGACAAACTTGAAATATGGCCTTAAAGTGCAAAAGTACTTCATACTAATTATAAACTTCTTTTTTTTTTTTTTTGAGAATATATTAATGTTCTTCTAATGATAGAGCAATGTCAGTAAAGATAATCAAGTGCTGGCAGTAGCACAATAAGCAAAACTCCTACAAGATTAGGTGGCATGGAAATGAACACAGAGCAAAGGCAAAAAGGGCAGACTGACCCTGGGCACCCTGAAGCCTGTGGATTACTTGCTTGAGAAAGTGATCACAGCTGAGAATTTCATAGACTGGTTTAATGCTCATATCTCACACGACCATCAGGAAAGGACTGCACTGTGCATATTCACTTATCGGTCCTTTCTAGAAGCTTAACTACATGTTGAAAAATAACAAAAATAGAGGGGGGAGGGAATAATTTTAATGAAAAAAAAACCTGATTCCTTACAGAACAGTTCTTTAAAAAGGTGAAAAAGTGACTGGAAGAGAAATAATGTAAGCCAAAAATCTAACTTGTTGGCTAGAACATCTGTCAGTTCTACACACAAAAGGTAGGTGAAAAACAAAACAAGAATTATGGGCTCTTAGGCAATAATAAAATGTGAGTCTGTCAAAACTGTTGTTTCACAAGTACCACCTCAATTTTTTTTTTCCCCCTCTGTATTTATATGTGTACTGGGGATAGAGGATATTAAAGACACAGGTTTAGGGAAGGTAAAACACCTGCATTATGTTTTCTTGCTACAACAGGTATGAGGGTTTTGATGGTGGAGAGAAGGGAATTACCTATCACCAGTGCATTTTACGGATGTGCCAGTTCTCCTTCTGCTCACAGACTTCGCTTCTGTTGCTCTCCGTTGTCCTAAGTATAAGAAAAAGTCTTTTTTCATATGACAGCATCTTTTCTTAAAATAGTTCTGTATTTTTCCTCAGTGTTTGATATTGTATTGAAACAAATATGCAGCAATCACACAGAATGTGATGACAAAACAAAAAACAACAGCAAAAAACCCACAATGTCTCAGTTCTCTCAGGAACACCTTAGGTTACTGGAAATGACTGCAACCAAATTATCTTGAAATTCTATAGTCAGGCTTTTTCTTTTTAAATCTATGCTGTTCAGAAAGGCCAGCAGCACAGAATTTGGCATTTTAACCTTTTAACAAATAAACATTTTAAAACTACAACTGAATGGGTTTTGTCCAGAAGGTAGTATGAAGTTATCTTATTAAACACAACTGGTACTGTAGCCAGAAAAAAAAATAGTGAATACCTCTGCTAGTTTTATTTCTTGTAGATTTTGATACTGCACTTGCTTTACTTTTAGCTTCATTAACTGGAGTACCAGGAGCGTTTCCACTGTTTTCTGTTAATGAGAATAACATGCAAAAGTCATAGATAATCAACTTTTTACTTCATCTTAAGTACCACTATTTTAAACTTTGGCTGTTACATAATAAAGACAATTTTAATGCCACTTTTTCCTTAAACTGGAAATCAAACAAGGCCAAAAGAAAGCTTAAAATGTCACTCAGCTATAACCTTGCCTCAATCACATAAAAGTTATTTCTGGCAATAGTTTAGCCCCTTCCATTGTATTGGAAGTCAAGTGAGCAGGGCTGAAGACTAGCTTGGCTTAAAGCCCTGAAATAATCTGATAGAAAATACAAACAAATAATTCAAAGAAATGTTAAAAGAAAACATGATCTGCTTAAAATAGTTGCATGTCACTATCTTTGCTTTACTGCTGTAACTGAACCTAAAGAGGTTTCATCCAATTGGTTAGACTTTCTGTGCCACCCCTGCAAAGCACACTGCTAAGGCACACAGAGCTGTGTAAGCTGCGCAGGTGGTGTAAAGTTTTCCAGCTACTTCCACTTCAAACTCTTAAACACTGATAAAAACGAGTCTTGCTCCAACATATGAACTTGTAAGACATGGGCAGACTGATCAGCTATATATGATAGAGTCTGCACAAGCACAGGCATGGCAACTCCAACATCTACAAACCCTCCAAAATACCGGTTTCCTCCTCCAAGTTAGTGAGTCACATTCTAAAGATAAGTAGGCACTAGCACTCAGCAGACACGAGTGTGCCAAAGAGCTGAAACAGTCCCTTTTAACTCTGTGTTAAAAAAGAGCCTTCACCTCCGCTCTGCAGCTCTAAGATACAGCACAAGTTACACTAGAATAATATGGAGAATCAGAAGACACACCTACATCTCTCCTGAATTACCTTCTTCATTCTGATGAGTGTTTTCAGATAATGTGATATGAGTTTCGTGTGTCCTTCCAGAGAGACCCGTTTCCTCAGTCCTTTCAGAGTGGTCTTTACCCACATTAAGGCCTTTGGTCAAGTTCATCTTCACCTTCTCAATAGCTCTTTGACACTGTTTATCTTTCACTTTCTGGAGAAGAGAGATTTAACATTAAATGCTTTTTTAAATTTAATAATTCTACAATTATTTCTTTAAGAGATTAAATTTATGCACTAATAGCAGTAGTTAAATTTACTACACAATGGAAACAAAGTGTGATATGAAGATAAGGCAAGCTGAAAGGAGAAACTCTCTGCAGCTCCAGCCACTGAACCCCAAAATACTTTTCTTTTTTTTTTAAAAGGAAATCTGAAAAAAAAAAAAAAAAAATTAAAATGACTGCATAGCTCCCTCTGGATGATAACCCCATAGTGGATCAGGATTCTGTAGAACATTTCCATATGCCATTGTTTTCCTCAATCACACTCCCATGTTTTACTTTATTTTTCCATGTTAATAAAAGCACTAGTGTAAAAGCTTTCACATCACTCTTGTAACTCCCACATAATCTAAAGTGAAGTATCTTTTTCATGTTGCCTAATTCGCTACAGTTACCATTATAAGCTTAGGCATAAAATTTCATCTTTAGTTATCTATTAACAGCTAACTAGAATAGACTTCACATTGAATTTTATTTTAATGTTAAAATAATGAACTATACCAGAGTTATCAAAAGAGCTTTCTGTACTGAAATATATCAGTTTGGGTACATAGTAAAGCCAATATGAAACAATCTATAATAGCTGAAATCACAGAACTGCCAGGTCTGGAAGGCACGTCAAAGAGCATCCAGTTCCAACCTCCCCACAGTGGGCAGAGACATTTCATATTAGGTCAGGTTGCTCATAGCCCCATCAAGCCTGGCCTTAAAAACTTCCAGGGATAAGGCTCCACCACCTCCCTGGGCAGCCTCTTCCAGAGTCTCAGCACCCTCATGGTGAAGAACTTCTTCCTAACATCCAGTCTGAATCTACCCACTTCTATATTTACTCCATTCCCCTAGTACTACCTGACATCCTGAAAAGTCCCTCACCAGCTCTCTTGTAGGCCCCCTTAAGATACTGGAAGGTCACAATACAGACATGAATTATACAGTGATAGCAGTTCAGATTTTTCCGAAGGACACATGAAAAATTGATTTTTAAAGACTCTTTTAAAAAAGAAATTCAAGTCACATTGTCACAGTAAACAAAAGGCACTTATATTTTTAGGCATATTGGAATATTAGATCGATAATAATTAAAGTAAGAATTGTCTTGTTTAGTTACTACCTCTAGGATCTCATTGAGCAGAACCAGAAGACTCTCTGTGGAAGAGCTACTGAGTTCTAGAGAATTTAAAGCTTTTGTGTAAATACGAACATCCGGTGCAGTTGGGTCCATCAAGATTTCATTGCAAAGCTTCATTGCTAAACTGTCATGCACTGTTAACTCCTGCAAAGAAAAGAAAGTAGATATCAGAGTTCACAGAAAACTACTTACAAAGGGCAGCAATGAGATCACTCCTATTTCAGCAACTAATGACCAACTGTACACTTTCCCAAAGTGCAGTATTTTGAGTACATCTATAAACTCATCTATAAAAAGCCCAAATCAGACTGTTAGCCATGGCGCAAGTTCCAACTAGCATTTTAATTGTGAGAAAGGAGAAATTGCAGAGACCTGGAAGTCAAGCTAAATGATTTCATTACCTGAACAGTCACTCATTCAATCCAGCTTCTATGACTAGGAATGGATCTCGGAGAGGCCCAGACTGCCAGCACTATGTGAAGGGGGGCAGTTCTTAATCTCCAGACAGTTTTACCCAGTTTAACACACTGTACCTGGTAGTCCTGTGACTTTTTAGACTGAGGCTTCAGTCCACTTGGTCTGGTCAGGTCCACTAGCAGTTCAGAAACATTACTGATATCTATTTCCGACAAAGGTGAAGTTGCAGGAGCATTGAACAGTGTTTGCAGAGTTGGAAAGTAAGCGTCTTCAAAGAATTCCTGGTTAGACCTGTTTCAATTGAGTCAAACATTAGTAGCATAATGAGACAAAATTATACCTTAATTCATTCCTAATTTTTTTTCTTCAGTGATGGAAGTTCACAGACCTATTACAGGTCACAGCCAAGTAGGAACAGCCAACCCTGGTAGAAACAGCCAGCAGGATCAAGGTATGAAAACTACTTCACAGAACCAACTTTTTTAAGTATTAGCACATGATTATTCCAGCAATTTTTAAGTAATGCCTCAAGTTCATCCTTAATACTGAAAGCCTAACTGATACATACTGAAAACCTGGTATATAGAGACATATTCAGAAATTAATTTCTCTAGATCTTTTATTTAGATTTATCTCTCTTCTGCTCATTCCTCCTTCCTGCTAGCATTTTTCTTTGGAGATACTTTTCATTGTGTAAGAAAGGAAGGAAGCCTGGCAAAAAAAATGCAGTGAAGAACAAGATTTTTGTAAGAAATACTTGTGCAGAAAAATAATATGTAATATGCCTAAATTAAATCTTAACAGTATTAAAAAAGCAGGTTAAAAGTCAGCTGCTTCAACTGGCTAAAACCACTAAGAGCAACTGAACAGTAAGTTCAAGATTTTTTTTTTCCTTGGGGTGTATCCTCCTTTGTCCACTATCAAAGCAAAGAAGTGATTTTTTAAACTTCTTGTGAATTTAGACTGGAGTATTCTTTGGTAAAAAAAAAAAAACAAAACCACAACCAACTAGCCTGCTGCTTTGATATCTGCCGGGCACTGATTATTTTTCTTTGAAGCATTCCTGCTAACTACTTCTCATTCACTTCAAAGTCTACCTGTACTACTCAACAGCATAAATAAGTAAAGCTCATCTTTTTTAATTAATCTTTTATTCAGTATTTTGAAGAGCAGTTTCAATTATAGGCCTAGGAAAGGAAATAAAAGAGGAAGGTCATAGGGATAAAAGGGAATTAATGAAAGGTCCTCAGAATAGCATAGGTTGAGATGATGTACGTTCAAAAGTAATATGCACAGAAGGCTGTACTGGACCTTTAGGTCTAATGTGCATTGCTATTTGTAACTGTGCAATATCAAGAGGTTCCTAAAGCTGCTACACCAATGTATATTTTCTCATAATAGTTTTCAAAAGCCATACCTAGTTGCATAAGCAAATAAAGGGAAGAACACTCCTAGACAGTGTCTAAGCCGAGCATCCTCTTCAGTCATGGGACTGTACCACAACAAAATCAGACGAGAAAGAAGCTTGGCACTAACCAGCCTCCCAGAGAACATCAGTTTGGCTATGCCTTCTGCAGCTACTGTCCTAAGTTCTGAAGACTGAAGAAAAAGAATTGATCATAGTCACAACACACTAAACATTTTATAACAATAGCCTACATGCTATTTTGACAATCAAGTCTCTATATTCACGTACTTGCACCTGCGCAGAACTCAAAGCTCAAGACACTGTTAGCCTGTAGCAGTGACAAAGTTGTGGTCACCTTCCAGGACAACTACTTTAACATTAGACCATTAATTTCATTTGCACATCACGGAATATTCACATGCAGTCTAATAGGATGGTAAGCCTTCTGCAAAAGCAATTTTAAACCAAAACTATTACAAATTCTATAGTATTTCTTACCTCATTGTCTAAGAAAGTAGAGAGAAGCTGCAGGAGACTGTTTACTGCAGCAGTGGTTTCTTCTTCCTCTTTTGTTTCACTTTGTTCCTCAGAATGTTCAGTTCCAAGTATATCTTCATCTTCAGAGTCATTGTCTCTTCTGGCTTTAAATGGCTCAATCCCAAACAGCAGTAGTTGATCAAAGATTGCCTTTAAAGCACTTATCTTTACCTGTATATAATCTATTTGTAAAACCTAGGTTTAATAAGGAAAACATATACACTACCTTACAGCAGGCCACCAATGTTAACATGAAGCAGAACAAGATTTTTTTGCTTTAATAAGATCGTTACATGTGGGAAACTTTTGGTAGTACCTGGGACAAATTTCAGACTTTGCAAAAAACAATCAGAGTCACATTTTTTGTTTGGTTTCCCAGTGAAGGCAAGCTTATGAAATCCTACAGCTTCTCTTTTCTATGTTGTCTTTATGCTGCAACAGTATAAGTACCACACTAAATTCACCCAGATTCAAAAGAGAATTTGAGACTTCATAGATAAAGAATTACAGAAAGTTTCAAGACAAGAGGTGACCTTACAGAGGAAAGTCATGTTGCTACTCAGGTACAGTATAAGCTTGATTATTACACATCTGAAAAATACACACAGAACTACACTCTCCAGATTCAGATCTTTCAGAAATCTGGAAACGTTGGTTCTCAAATAACTACATGAAACTCTCCATATTATGCATGCAGTTATCAAGAATAGCTTGTTATAGATACAAAAGTAGTCTCACTAAGTCACAGAGACCACCAGACTATTTCCAATCAGACATCTCACCTGTAACAGCAGCCCAAGCTGTTTCCGGGCAAATTCTTTATTCTGAAGGGCACAGCAACCCAAACACAGAACTGCCAGATTTCTCACAGCTGGATGAATACTGGTTATGGCAGGAAGTATCTGGAAGGCAGAATACTAGACTTTGTAATTGAAACACATACACTTACAACAAAAACTAACTACTGAAAAAAAAGTGCTTATCCCAAAATGAAAAATAATATACTTAGATACAGAATTGGAAAGTGGTAACCACTATATTGTGCTTATCTAGATAAGAACAGAAGCAGACTGAATATGCTGTTTGAAATCAGCATCAAAATAACAGGAAAAAAAAAAAATCATGTGTTTTGCTTTGTGTCTCTTTTCAATAAATATTTGTCTTCAAACAAAATTCAGTTGATCACACACTGAAATTTTAAGAAGTGCCACAGTCCAAAGAAATACCTAATTTCTTGCTAAAAGAAATGTCATTCTTGTGGAGAAACAAAACCCAGTACCAAGGTGCAAGATGCAGGTGCCATTTTCATACACTTGGAACAGTTTTGAAAAGATGATGGTAAGAATCCACACAAAAGAAAAGCCAGACTTAATGCAAGATGAATGCTACAATGGCATTATTTTATATTTCTGCATTCATTAAAGCATTCAAGTTTAAACAGCAACAAATACAACGCTCCAAATCACGCAATGTGTGAAAATCCAACAACACAAAAGCAGGTGCATATCCACAGAAAACTGAAACAATAAATTAAAGAAAAATTTAATGAAAAATAAAAGACTTCTGGGGAACACATCAACACTAACTAAGATTTCTAAGAATATCTGTATACATCTGGAAGAAATTAGATGTGGTTCCACTGCTGCTCTGGCTGATAGAAAATCCAAGTAATTCAAGTACCATCAAGGGCAATAAGTAGATACCTAAGCAGCACACTTGGCCTAGTATAACTCAGCAACATCCAACACTGTCAGACATAAAATCAGATATTAACTTTATTCCTGCTTTATTTTAGTATCTCTCTGGTGCAACCATTTCTGACACAAGTACTCAGAATAGCCTATCTTCACTGCACCTCCAAGACACTATGTTCTGAGAAGGCTTAAAAGAACCATAGACAGCACTACAGACATGGCAAAAGGATTGTGAAATCATTGCAAGCAGTCCCACCAGCACCTAAAGGCTAGTTACAGTGCATTCATTTTTATTATAGGATGAAGACTATTTACTCCTACATACCTGAGAGTCAGCAATTTCTTTAATGGTTGGATCAATTCCTTTTGAGAGGGACATGATCTTCAGAAGCTCATAACATATGTTCAAACACTTCAGCAGTGTTTCAGGATCATTCTTCAAGTAGGTCAGGGAAAAGAAAAACTTTATTAATAGAAATGGTGGCTGTGATAAGGAGAACAGGGATATTAATTGTAATTTTCCCTACCCAAATAAACATTTCCTGGGCACAACACATTTGTTGTACAGAGATATTAATCAAAATCCATCTATAAGCCATGACAAAGAGAGATCCTGGTTCATGTTTTCAGTTAAAAGTGGTAAAAAAAAACTTTTTAGAGTTCTTTAGTTACTCAGGGACAAAAGAGCAGTTTAACTGCAATTAATTTTTTAGCAGAGGATAGCATCAGCTTCCATTTGTGCAGCCGGAGAATACTAATACAATAGATGTTCATTTTCCATTTTAAAAATTCAGATCACACAAGGTCAAACTACACTTTCTTCAAAGCTGTGAATAAACATCAAAACATAACCAGCACTTGGGAATACAGGAAGGGGAAGAGACCTTCTCCACACGGATTTCTTTGATTTCACGTTGTTCTGTTGCTTTTGTCTGATCATTTTTCCTGCTTTCCAACTCAGTTATTTTCTCTTTTAACACCGATGCTTTATTAAAATCCTGCAACTTAATACATTCTTCCAAAGCTTCTTTCACTTCAAAAAGTTTCACTTTTATTTCAGCCAACTGAAACACAAAGTAAAAAGAAAAATATAATACTGTAACCTTCCTTGATGAAGCCAGCCAATACACTACTATATAAAATTCTTACTAGACAGATGTGCTTTAACTTTTTTATTCTTGTTAAAGCTGCTTACCTTAACCTCCTGTTTTCTTATTTCAGCAGGATCAACAGGCTGCTCGACTGTAAGAATTGGCTCACGAAGCTCTGAGATAATTTCTGCAGTCTGTAGTGATAGTATATTAGCTCCATTAATTTCAGCTGAGCAAGCAAGAAAACAGCAGGCTGCATATCCACGAGTAAGTTACACAGTTTCTAAAGAGTAAGGTTTTACGAGCACAACCCACCACCTCCTTTAGGTCTCTATACATATTATAAAAAGCTACTGATAAAAAGAGTAAGGTTTTACACCTATTTCAATTTCAAAAGACAACTAAGAATACTATCATTTAAAGTTGTATAAACCACCATTTGTAGTACAAGAAGCTATGTAAGCAATTAAGCTAAATATATGCACAGAACTAGGAGTAGAATTAGGCAGAAAGTTTTCCAGTTGGTTAGGGGTTTTCCTTAAAGTCAGACTCACTACGTTTATAAAAACTGAGATGAAACAGGAAGAAAACTAAAGCCTACATGACAGAAGATAGTCTCAGTTTGATTAATCCCGTATCAGACCAGCCCTGCTGAACTTCCTCTCAAGCCGTACCAAATTGTCCCGGAGGTCCCGTGTACCCCAGAAATTTCCTCTCCATCTGTGGTTTGAATGGGAGAGGAAAAGGCGCCAACAGACCTGTTTCCCCCTCACCCCTGCCCTGCAGCCGTGAAGGGGGGGGGGGTGGGCAGGGGGACCCGGCACGAGGGGNAGCAAAAAAACCTTTTCCAACTCCTGACTTCAAATTAGTCAAGTTTACCTGTGGTACCCTATTGTATAGATATTCTCAATCAACTAACAAAGAACCTGCTAATTAAACCTAATTATCTCGTGTATATAGTTTTAGGGGCGGGTTTTCGGGAAAATAAAATAACTCTACTTTTATAAATTCCTGACTCGGCCTAATTAATTCCTGCCTCCATAACACAAATCAAGGGAATTTATTGAATCAGTGTATTGACTAGAATAATAGAAATGCACACATTTACCGTTACTGTTGTACAAGACAAAGATTGCCATAGTTCCTCCATCACAATCATATAACAAACCTTTATCTTAGCTTTACTCATGGGACTGAAGTTTTTCAGAAGCGGTCTCTGTCCCTAAATCCAGCATTCATTTAACACATTTGAACAAGACTAAGGGTCTTTTTTTTTTAGGAGTTGAATTTAAATATTGATGCTGTATATGGAAAGTCTACTATAAAAAACACTTTTCCATCTCAGCTGAAAGGCAGGAAGAGAAATCTGAAAGCTGGAAACAGACTATCTTCACTTTCAATGTTTTGGTTAAGGCTGTTTGGATCTCATACAACAAAAGATGCTGAAACAAACCGTCAAAGTGTCATAATTTTCCAATTTGAGGATTACATTTGCAACACCAGACAAATCTCTAAACAAAAATTTTTAGACAACTACATAAGGCAGCTATACTTTAAAAAAAAAATCCTGAAACAAACAAAAGAAGGGGTGGGGATGGGGGG
Source organism: Tricholaema leucomelas (assembly GCA_013400475.1). Lineage (NCBI taxonomy): Eukaryota > Metazoa > Chordata > Aves > Piciformes > Lybiidae > Tricholaema lacrymosa > Tricholaema leucomelas. The sequence continues at coordinate 50,657 of WAAF01001510.1, forward strand.
GCAGGACAAGGGATGGACAGAAATGTTTTTCCGAAGTAATAACGTTTTAACTCCTGATATTCCTGATAAAAAGCTTCAAAAAGGATGCTTGATATATGAGGAATATAGACCCTAATAAACAATACTCTTGTGGGATAACTTACAGTTTGAATTCTTCTGTCATCATTTGGGATCATCCTGAGTAATCTTTCCACCAGCAGAGGTATAAGCGCTGCTGAAGTTGCAGGTAGAATGAGAGTCTTTTGTAAAGTACTCAACATGTGCTTTCTGTGTTCCAGAGAAAAAAATAAATGAAAAAAAATTGTTTGGTTATTCAGGAAAATAGAAAACATCCAAGTTAGTATTTTACCCACTTTAAATGTGATGAAGGCTTTACAATCCATTACAAGGGAAATTTTTCTATAGCTATGTTAACTGCTGAATAGATTTTTTTTTTTTTTCCACACTTAGCAATGTTTGTCTTTTCCTGATTTCTCTTCATTAGAGAAAGCTGATTTTTTTTCATCAGGTGTCACTACTGTTCAATGAAAGGTCTCACCAGCAGAAAACAGTCAGAATGCCAATACTGTAGAACATCTTCCCAGAAATAACCTGGCTGGAAACTAAAAAAAAAAAAAAAACAAACACCTTTCCAGTTAACCTAACCTGACAGCCTGGCACACACAATGCAGTCCACAGAGACTGAAATTATTGCTGGGATGGTACCATCGTAACTGCAATTTTCCATAAAATGTCTGTGATGGTATGAACTTCCAGATTTATTCACTCTTATCACTTCACATCAAAAGGTTCCTCAGATGATAGGATTTAACACAGCCCAATTCAGTTTGGAATCAAAAACATGTTACCTTTTCATGGAATCATAGAATAGAATCATCAAATCAGTCAGGGTTGCAAGGGACCACAAGGATCATCTAGTTCCAACCCCCCTGCCATAGGCAGGGACACCCTGCCCTAGATCAGGCTGGCCAGAGCACCATCCAGCCTGGCCTTAAACACCTCCAGTGATGGGGCCTCAACCACCTCCCTGGGCAACCCATACCAGGGTCTCACCACTCTCATGGTGAAGAACTTCCTCCTCACGTCCAGCCTGAACTTAACCATCTCCAGCTTCACTCCATTCCCCCTAGTCCTGTCACTCCCTGATATCCTGAAAAGTCCCTCCCCAGCTTTTTTGTAGGCCCCCTTTAGATACTTTTGGGCCTTAGCAGACTGGCTTGAAAACAAACACACAGGCTACTTGGTACAATTCAAGTCCTGAACAGTAATTAATTCACCTCCTTTTAATTTTTTATATTACATTCCAAATTAACAGTCTTGTAATTTTATAATCTCAGCAATACATTATGAGAAAAAATGATTTTTTTTCCCTCCACAAACAATGTTGTATCTGCAAAATATTCTTTTCCAATAAAAGCAAGCAGATGACAGTTGGAACACATTTCCATCAAAGAGACCCTGCCTTTTCAGCCACCTTTAGAATTGTATTTTGTCTGTTTGACCAGGTTATGCCCCTAGCAGAGACTTGATGCCTGTTTACAGACATGACAACTATATGCTTAATAACACAGCTTTTATATTGACATTTACCTTCCTCCCTCTTCTGAGGTATCCATGCAATCTATGATAAGAATCAGTTGCTGGCCAATAAATTCTTTTGTCATCAGGTTTTCAAAAAAACTGAAGTCTTCTTTTTGTTCTTCAGTAAGAACTGGCATGTTTTCAAGGTAACTGAATTGCAAGAGAGCAGATAAATTACAGCAATTTTTTACTTCTTTTCACATATTACGAAAATGAAAAAAGTGTCCATTTTTGCAAGCTCTAAGAACCTCTTTTTGCTACCTCTTTGCAAAGACACTAGGTTTGCAAAGAGCAACCTACTTAACAGCTGCATATTGCAGCTAATTCAAGAGAATGGACATTCAATTTAAGTTATAAATTTGCCTTTTATAGTACTTGTTTAAACTAAGTAAATCCTCTTAAAAATAGTTTTTAACATTACAAAACCATCCACCAAACAACCCCAAAAGCCCACCAAGAAAAACAATACAAATCTTTGGCTTTGGAGGAAACCTAAACAGTTGAATAATAAAAAAAAAAGAAAGAAAATCTGTGCTTCAATATATTACCTATATAATAGTCAATTTTAGTGGTTAGATAATTATTTTCAACTACAACATACCTTAATAAATATTCTGCATATACAGCTGGTTCTGGCAACACCTGTTCCAGTAAATCTTCACCTTCTTCACTCTTTGATTTTAGATAGTGACAAAGGCATTTCCAGTGGAACACATTCTCAACTGTTAAACCTTCCAGTGGAATCAGTTTTCTAAACAAAAATAAATAAAATACCAATTATTTAGTAACATAGGATTGAAGACAACAAGTGCACAGATAGATATAATTTCCTTAAATTAAAAAGAAAGTCTACTAAATGTATACCCTAAAACTGACAAAAAGAACTTCCTAAATGAGGATATGGGAGCTCTCCAATCCTCTCACACTGCATTTCTCAGTTTTTAAATCAAGGCTGTTTGTACCGGTTTGCAGAATATTCTCAGCCATTCAGACCTCCTATAGCAATCACCCAGGTATTTTATGCCATTGTTATCACTATGCAAATCTGGAAAACGAAACTGCATTAATTTGCAGAAGTGCAGCAACCACATAAAAATTATTTTTCAGCTTCTGTTTATGAACTGTTTCATCTGTTCTTAATACAAGACCTTCTCACATTATATGTGACTAGGAATTATGACACGTCAAATGCAATAAGTAATAGAACTGCTTTTCAGCATCTCTGTAAGCTCACTCTCCATTTACTAGTCCCAGATGATCTTGGAGGTCTCTTCCAACCTGGTTGATTCTATTCTATTCCATGAAAAGGACCACCACTCCTTTTTACCAAAGTAGTGCTTTCCATGCTAACCATGGCATATAACCTTTAAGAAATAGAACATGAAGTTGTACATAAATTCTACCACAAATAAGAAAAGACATCACACTCGTATTTTTCACTTCCTTGAATGCTATTTTACTTGCAAACTATCAATATTTTTTTTTTTAGTTCCCTCACACATACAGACAAAAAAAAAAAAAAAAAGGGAAAAATCCCAGCAATATATACATAAAACCTGATCATTTGATAGCTTCCCATTAATCTGACAAATCTTTATTTGAAGTAAAGGTAACAGAATTCAGACTTCAACAATCTTAAGCATTTATCATACTGATACCGCATCACGCAAGTTGAAATCAGAAACATCACATAAGAACAGGCCTAATATTTTCCATAAATCAAATATCATTACAAGCTCAATACTTCTACTCTTCATTCACTTTCCAAACTGTCATCAACCTAACAGATCAGCTGCCTTCAAAAGAAAAAAAAAACACCAAAAAACACTATTATCCCAATGTTTCAGAATGGAAGTCTCATTTTATGCAGGATCCAAGTCAGACTGACAAGTCCATAACTACTTAATTTTTTCCTTTGAATCTCTTAAGATACTTGCACATTTCCAGAGGCCATAATAAAGTTATTTCACCATTATTGAAGCAGACTCACATCTCTAGCTTTGGAGTGCAATCTGTCTAGCATCTACTAATTTCAAAACATCTCTCATAAGCTACTACCAGAATGCAAGACACTTCATATGATGACAAATGTATTTCTCCCAAAAAAACAGAATCTCTTTTTTTTATAAATCACTTTTTAAATCAGTGCCAAGGGAGACATCATAGCTTACATCACAGTATCAGTCTTTTACCACAGGTAGCAGTTACTCTGCTGTTTTTCTATGCAACCTTTAATGTAATGTTTTTATACAAAATATTCATCTTTTGGAAATGAAAATTTGTCTGTGTACCTGTTGTCAAGATTTGTACAGCTCTGAATAATTTCTTGAAGTGGAGATAATGAGAACACAGCATCTAGTAGTTGGGTGGCCACTTCTGGACAGTTTTCCACATCCAGTCGATGAAGCAACTCTAAAACATCCCCTTCAGTAAACTGTAACCAGGCCTGAAGCAGTTTCTTTTTCACTACCTCCTGAACTGCACCTAACAATACAGGAATTTAAACAGTTTCAGTGTTACATGTCAAAAATACTACTACATTTTAAATATACTCTCACCAATAACTTTTCTTTAGAAGGATTTTTTGGAAAGAAGTTACTGAAGACTTGACCTTAACATTATCTTAAAAAAAAAAGGAAGGAAAAAACCAACATTTGAAACAAGAACTACCTAGGGAACACATCCTACTCCTCTATCCCCAAAATTCTTACATCTAAAGACAGCAACCTGATAGAAACAAACAAAAAATCTCCAGATCACAAATGCTTATAGAGGAAGCAAATATTCTAGGGAAACACTGTTACATACTTACTCTGTTCCAGGCATTTTAGAATTGGTAGTTTCAATTCTTTACTACAATAGTCACAGAAATAATCTAAAAATTAATTTTGTTTAAAAATACACAAAAATAACTACATTTTTCTACTTCTGTGTTTAATTACAGTGTTGCTCAATAATTTTAATAGCATTTGGTGCTATTTTAGACCTCAGTGGTTTTCATTTTTTTTGAAGCAGTTCAATCTTTTTTTTGATTTGCCTGCTCTAAGGAGACTGGGAAAATAAAGGAGCAAACATAATTTCTTGTGCTTAACACTTCTTAGTACCTCACAGGTCCTTTTGAGTTCCTTATTACTGTCATCACAGCTGCTACATAGCTCTTCCTCAAAACACTAGAAAGTATTCTCTTTTAAACATTAAGATGCATGATCTCTTACCAGATCTGTCATTAAATCCATGTTGCAGCAATTTTACTCTCTCTGCTATAGACAGAGCTCTCATGTGAACTTTTTCTGCCAAAACCTTAAAAAAACCAACAACAAAATAACACACCTCACATATACAACCATGTTTCTGTAAATGGTGACAATTTAATTTCATCATCTGTGGTTTTAACAGATGGATAACATTAAAGAGTTTAAGTTAATAAAAGCCTGTGCCAGTAAGCATTGCACCAATACATTTACAACCAGGTTCTTGGGCAGGGAAGAATATGTAAAACAAAGTAAAAATAAAGACGACAAATAGCTCAGTGGCTTGGAAGTTACATTTGAATGCAAGACATGAATGTGAAAATCATTTTCTCTTTAAGGCTCAAAGAGCAACACATATCTGCAAAATGACAATGTACTTTTCTTGAAGTCCACTAGCAGACAAATTCAGTTTAAAGAAACATAATTTAATCTAAATTAAAATGTGAAAAAATTGAAAATTTTAATATCTTGCTTAGGATGCCTGCACAAAAAATATACATAGTGGAATACCTTCCTAGCCTTACCTCTACATGTAAGCATAAGTAATGGTTCCTGCCCCTCAGTTTGGAATATAAAAATATACCTTTATGCTTTTTTGATTGGATAGTTGGGGATTTGTTGGGTTTTTTTTTGTTTGGTTGGTTTTTGAACTTCAGTATTGCTATGACCCTAACTTAGAAGTCTTCAGGATCACTCAGTAGAAGTTTAAGTTATGCATACAATCTGTTGTTCCTATGAAGCAAGATATCACACCCCTCCCATGGCAGAGCGGTTGAAACTAGATGATCCTTGTGGTCCCTTCCAAGCCTGACTGATTCTGTGATTCTAAGCTCTGCAGGCAAGTCCAGGGATTTGGAATTGAAAACCTACATTAAATGGCCACTCCTCAAAATTCTGGTAAGTGAAAATAAATAGTTTAAGCATTCTAAGTATTTAACTTATGGAATTTAATCAAAGATTTAAAGTCTTTTTCCTAAACTGGTCTTTGAAATCAAGTGATCCAGTTTACCTCATACGCCTGCTTCCTGACAGCTTCCTTTACATCCATAATGCGGTCTATGATTTTTGGCAGAGTTCTTACTGATGGAGCAATACATGAGAGCACTGCACGCCTCACTTCTGAATTTGAATCTTTCTCGAGTAACGTGGTGTAAACTGAAAGAAAAACAGTCATGTCCACGCACGGCTCATACAAATTCAGGGAAAAAATCATGACCACAACTCCAAGATTTTATGGCAATTATACACTGAGCTATGAGCTCAAAAAAAAAATTAAAAAACAAAATTCATATCTACAATCCTATGTAGACTCTTCAGTTAACACCAAAAATTGTGACTTTAGATCCCACTATAAATAATCACTTTGTCACTTACTAGAGAGGAAAGAAATGAACAAAACAAGAAAACCCTAAAATGCATAGGTCAATTTCAGTAACCATTTCGCCTCTTATGGGGCAAACAGACACAACTTGAGACAAAATTAGATTTTTTATTACTGTTCTCTACTCCAAGTGTTTGCTTTTTTACAATTTAATTGACAGTACAAGAGATTCCTCAGAGCCTAAGAACAAGCATGTATCATATCCCCACCCCAATTCACAACACACCATTATTCAACTCCACTCTTCATAGAATAGTTTGAGCCTCATATGATTTATGTGTCATTTAACCCCCTGCAGATCTGTCTTTCAAGAGAACATACACAACTCTTGCATCTACAACTTTCCCTAGCAAAGATCTCCACATCTTACAAACCATGCCAAGAATAGCCTTTAAGATTTGTTTACTCAATGCTTTAAATAACTAAATAAATGCTTAAAAACATTTTCAAGTGATGGAAATCAATATATGTTCTTAAATAAAAAAAACGCCTGCAGTACTACTTACTATTAACAACAGGACAGTTTTCGTCCTTAGGATCTTGAAGTCTTGACAGGGCCAGGACAGCTTGGATTCTCACATTTGGAAATTTATCATTAAGTCTAATCATCATCACTTCATTAATTTTATCAAATAAGTCATCATCAATCTGGGCATTCTCTGGCATACTTCCCAAAATCTTGTTAACGAGCTGACACGTTCGAAAACGAACTGCATGGCTGTTGACATTGTGAGACTTTGGAAAGGAAAAAAGAGTATTCTTACAACCACACCTTTCTCATTTTCAACATAAAGGCTATTAATATGCACATGCAAATTGTTAATATTCTATACAGAACTCCTGTATAATATTCTATACAGGACAGGAGCAAGCACTCCTGTACTTCAAAAGGTTTTTTCACCTAAATTTAATAAGTTTAATTAGTCACGAAACTGGAAAACAATTATTGTCTATCATCTGTATCAGTGGCATTTTAGGTAATTAGCAATGCCGTCACAAAGAAAGAAGCATGCTTACCACTGAGCGCAGGCTGCAGTACATCGGCTAACTTAACCACTCTGTCCCCAGAAAACATCAAAAAATAAGTATAAACTATTCACAATGACCAGTGATGCTGGCCTGATCAATAACCTCCATAGAAAAAACATTAGTTTAAGAAAACGTAATTCTGCTTGCATTTGCATGCTATTGGAATCGTTGATCTTTTTGTATAACACTTGCAATAAGCATAAAAACTACATGTGCCAAACATACTCATATTAAAGAACTTCTAATATTTTTAATGTATCAAAGAAACGGTATCACTTCATTTCCACTATTTCATACCTATAGTGAAGCCTACAACTCATCTGATGGTCAAATAAGAAAAATCTATTTCTCACAGGCCTACCTTTTGTAATCCAATTAGATTACTGGGTGAGTGTGGTGGTTTTCCTGGGGCTGGGATGCAGGAAAGAGCATTAGTTTTGCCTTGCTTTCACTTGTTTAAGTTCTAGTCTGTAGGTATCATCTTGAGCACCAGCAAGTTTTCTCCACCGCATCGTTTGCACTTATGAGATTTAGTAAGTATTACTGTACCTTAAGTAGAAAGTTAAACACGTAATTCAGAAGCGAGTTATCTTCTGCCTCCCTGTCACCATCCTCTTCCTCCATTTGATAAAACGAAGTAACAAATTTAACCACAAATTCGATCACTTGTTCCACTGCTGGCTCCCGCCTGTAGATTATCATAGCATACTTAAGGAAATGAATGAATTTTTCATGAAAATCTTCCTTATCTCCCAACTGAAAAAGAACAAACCACAAGAGCTACTCAGTTCATCTTTCAAAAGTAATACCACTCAAAATAAACTGTTGTATAGCTGACAGCTTCCATTTAAATTTTAAAAGCGCTACAGCCAGCAATTAGGGCACACCCGCTGCTGTGCACTCCTCACGGACTATTTTGCTTTAGCTCCATGGGACTCTGGGCTCCGTCCTGCACTTTACTTTTTTACCTGCTAACGAGTTTCAGAAGGGCAATCGACATCCTCAATGCGTTATTATTCTGTGTCACGCCTACTTCTCGGTTATCCAAACTCTCTCCAGCAACATCATTACTACCTGCCGTGAGTTGTTCTTATTACTCACGTTCACCGGAGACAACCGCATACAACACTTTTGCTTACGGCTTGTGGTTGCTTTTATTTGCTTTTTAAGCTGCAGGGCTCTTCTTAGGTCTGCTGGCCTCAACGCTCGTTCTGGGACAGATAGGGCTGAAGAAGCTCCTGCCCTCGGAGAAAACGCTGAGAGCCCACACTTCCCCATCAGCTTGGTGGGTCACCGCTCCTCCCAACCGTAGGCACGTCCCCGCCGAGGGCTGCTGTACCTTATCGTAGGTGCTCTTCAAACCCACAACAAGCTTCGCGTGGTTCTGGTGAGGCTTCTGGGCCTGCTGAAACGCTTCTTTGATTTGCAGAAGCTTTTTTGCTTCCATGATTGCGGAGAAAAAAGACGGTCAGGTAAGAACTTCCCTGCTCAGAGCAAAGCCGCCCTGAGAAGGCTGTCCCTGTGGCAACGAGGCCGCTCCTTGGGGCAGAATCGAGCCGAGATTCCCAGTCCCCGCGCAAACCCGTTCTTCGGCCAGCAACCGCCGCAGCTTCAAACTCGGCGCGGAAACCACAGCCGCTCTCGCGAGAAACACCGTGGGGTGCGTGCTGGGCGGGGCGGGCCCAGCTTTTGTCGGGCAAGTGGGGGGGTGTGTTGCGCCGCCATTTTGACCTGAGGTGGGAGAGCGGAGTGGGGGTAGGTGCGGGGTTGCGCCTCGCTTCGCTTGCGCCTCCGCCTCTTGGGGCGGCTTACGGCTGGGGCGGCTGTTTGAAAGCTGTGTTGGTGTGAGCTCTGAAGTGGCTGAGGAGGAGTGGCAAGAGCATTTTGAGAACGTATGTTAGCATAAAGTAGGTGAATAAGCCTGACAGACTCTTAGTGCTGCCCTCAGCAGCGCTCACAAAGTCCTTTCTGGACGTGATTATGTGGTAACATGAGAACTGATGCTGTTTGCATTGTGTAAGTTGGAGCCTTACACCAAAGCCTCTAGGGTATCAAACCAAGGAAGCTCAGCTTAAAAGTAGTAAAAGTGCTTTGGAGAATGGTCAACCCATTGTCGCATTTTGGGTAAGATGTTTGCGTGTCTCGGAGCCCCAGGTCTTAAACTGCTGAGCAAAGTCAACATTTGCCTCTAAAAGAGCCCCAGCAGCCCTTGCCCTGAAGACAGTTTCAGTTTGGTTTAAAATAAAATGAAAGATACAATACATTAAGAATTACTGATAAATGCCCTAACTGGGAGGGGCAGGGGGGGAACTGAGGTCAAGTTAGTAATTGCTGGGTAGCATCCAACGGAGTCAATGGTCTTTGCTTTGGCCTTCAAAATCAGTGGTAAAGCTGTTCGGTTTTGCTGGTGTAGCTTTGTTTCATTAGATTAGCTGCAAATAGGACTGTTCTACCTTGGAAAGACTCCTTCCAGCTGCCTGGCAGGCTGGCTCAGCACATCTCTGCTCCCAGAAATAACAAACCTTTTGGCTGCAAGCATCCCAGCCTTTCTCCCCACGTGTAGTAAATTAACCTGCCTTCCTGTTACATGTCAAGCTGAGCAATAACCCCACATCCATGAGACAAAAAATGCTCAGCTACTGTATCTAGAGCAAGATATAGTTGCTAACTGTAAAGTTCACTCTTGCCTATTTAAAATTTGATAAACATTCACTAAATAAGCGAGTAAGTAGTTACTTAGTAGTTGAACTACCTAAGATGAATCCAACTTACAGACTCTGCTTCTTACTGAAGCATTCTTCTGTTTTGTATCAGCTGTAAGGGAGGTTGAAAACATGGACAGCACGGATCCAAACTTGTTGGAATATATATTTGTGTTCTTTGCAGCCTGAATATTGTACTAGTGAAAATTTCACCCGAATTTTCAAGCATTTGTTGTAAACCTAATGTTTTACCATAAATTCTTTGAGAATAGTAATAAATTCTATATGTCGTTAAGACTAGGAAAGTTAACTAACTCCAGAGACAGGTTACAGAACGTCCCGTGATACAGGGATGCATGAGAAACAAGGCAGAGGGGAGACATTGAGAGAGTTACAGACAGCATTCCAAAATGCAAACAGAAGTAGTTAACTGTTGATACAAATGACTTTACATATTTGATGTCTGCATACGTCTGAACTTAAAAACCAAAACAAACACCAAGCAAACAAAAAAAAAGTGCCTGATTACCTCAGGTGATGGCAGTTATTTACTTAGGCCAGGTGACATACCATCAAATGACAGTAGGCCAAATAGCTATTATGAAGAAGGATCTGTTTTTACTAAAAAAAAAAACAATCCACCTAACAAATGAGCTAGGTAAGCACTAGGGGTCAGTCTTGTTACAGAGCTGAGTCTTCCCAGTTTTCTTGAAAAAGCAGGTGTTTATCAACAAAATAAGGGAATTATTTTATCTTCACAGTTGTGTTAAGAATTGTGGGGTGTATGAGCTGTATGTAGAGAATGTAGGATAGAAGCTAGAGGAAAAAAAATCTATTTTTATATGTAAAAATAATTTTAAAAATCATTTATACATGTGACAGGGCTGGGTTGGTTAGTTGGTTTGGTTTTTGTTTTGGTTTTTTTTTTCCAGTGAACTCTCTCAGAGCTGTTGCTGTGTGTTTTTAAATGCCGAGCCTCTTTGCTCCGAAAGTATAGGGGAGATTGAAGCTGTTGCTTTTAGTGGAAACATTTTGATCTTTTATGGTTATTTGCTGCCTCGTTATTTGATGATGGGAATTTTCCCATTACGTACACATTCATTTATGTGTGCTTAAAACAGATAGCTGATTTTTGATGGTGAGTAATTTGTATTTTGTAATAACTTATAAAATGTGCAGGTCTAATCCCCTTCTGTCCTAGAAAGCAGGAATCAGATTCTATATGCACAAATACAGCAGTAACACAGAATCTAAAGCTAACTTTTTTCTAGAAGTTAAATTGAAGTGTGAATACCTACCTTGCCAGATACCAGATAACTGACAATAGAAGGTCCCTATGTCCTGGTCATAGCAAAAAAAATCAGTCACAGACAGCAGCATCTTGGACATGAATACTAGTGAATGAAGGAACTAGTCATTCCTGTGTGCAAGGCTTTCATACCTTTACTTATTACCTTACTGTAAACTTAATTTTCCTTTATGGCTTTTAGACTGCATTTTCCAGTCCATAGAATCATAGAATAGAATCATAGAATGGTTTAGGTTGGAAGGGACCTCAAGGATCATCCAGCTCCAACCCCCTGCCACAGGCAGGGACACCTCCCACTAGAGCAGCTCGCCCAAGGCCTCATCCAGCCTGACCTTAAACACCTCCAGGGAGGAAGCATCCACAACCTCCCTGGGCAACCCATTCCAGTGCCTTACCACCCTCACTGTAAAGAACTTCCTCCTAACATCCAGTCTAAATTTCCCCTCTTCCAGCTTAAACCCATTCCCTCTCGTCCTAACATTACTAGACCGTGTAAATAGTCCCTCCCCAGCTTTCCTGTAGGCTCCCTTCAAATACTGGAAGGCCACTATAAGGTCTCCTCGAAGCCTTCTCCTCTCCAGGCTGAAGAGCCCCAACTCTCTCAGCCTGTCCTCATAGCAGAGGTGCTGCAGCCCTCTGATCATCTTCGTGGCTCTCCTTTGGACCCGCTCCAGCAGTTCCATGTCCTTCTTGTATTGGGGGCTCCAGAACTGCACACAGTACTCCAGGTGGGGTCTGACGAGAGCAGAGTAAAGGGGGAGAATCACCTCCCTTGCCCTGCTGGCCACACTTCTCTTGATGCAGCCCAGCACTCGGTTGGCTGTCTGGGCTGCATGTGCACACTGCCGGCTCATGTTGAGCTTCTCGTCGACCCAGACCCCCAGGTCCTTCTCCTCAGGGCTGCTCTCCAGCCATTCATCACCCAGCCTGTATCTGTGCCTGGGATTGCACCGACCCAGGTGCAGGACCTTACACTTGGCCTTGTTAAACGTCATGAGGTTGGCCTGGGCCCACCTCTCCAGCCTGTCCAGGTCCCTCTGGATGGCATCCCTGCCCTCCAGCAAGTCAGCTGTGCCACACAGCTTGGTGTCATCTGCAAACTTGCTGAGGGTGCACTCAATTCCTCTGTCCATATCACTGACAAAGATGTTAAAGAGCACTGGTCCCAGCACTGACCCCTGAGGAACACCACTTGTCACCGGTCGCCAGGTGGACATTGTGCCATTGATCACCACTCTCTGCATGCGACCATCCAGCCAATTCCTTATCCAGTGAGTGCTCCACCCATCCAGTTTGTGCTTTTCCAGTTTGGTGACCAGGATGTCATGTGGGACAGAGTCGAATGCCTTACTCAGGTCTAGGTAGACGACGTCAGTTGCCCTTCCCCTGTCCATTGCAGCTGTGACTACATCATAAAAAGCCACCAAATTTGTCAGGCATGATTTGCCCTTAGTGAAGCCATGCTGGTTGCCGCCAGTCACCTCTGCCTGGTTTTCCATTTGCTTTTGCAGAGCCTTCAGGAGGATCTGCTCCATGATCTTTCCAGGCACAGAAGTGAGACTGACTGGTCTGTAGTTTCCAGGGTCATCCTTTTTCCCTTTCTTGAAGATGGGTGTTATGTTCGCCCTTTTCCAGTCAGCAGGAACTTCACCAGTCTGCCATGACCTTTCAAACACAATGGACAGTGGTTTAGCAACTTCATCTGCCACTTCCTTCAGGACCCGTGGGTGGATCTCGTCAGGCCCCATGGATTTGTGCACATTCAGATTCCTTAGGTGCTCACGAACATGATCTTCATTTACAGTGGGCAGAGCTTCCTTCTGCCAGGCCTTATTTTCATCCCCTGTGACTCGGACATCACGGTTGGGGTCCTTGCCATTGAAGACCGAGGCAAAGAAGGCATTAAGCACCTCAGCCTTATCCACATCCCTTGTCGCCAGCTCTCCCTTTCCCATCTGGAAGGGTCCCACATTATCCCTGGTCCTCCTTTTCTCACTGATCTTAATTTCCTTTCATTCCAGGAGTGAAGATTTTTTTTTCCCCTGTGGAAGTTGAGTCCTTCCTTTTCTTCCAGAAATTCTCTTACATCTTCCCACTCTTTCTCCCTGTTGCCTGCAGGCATTCTTCTTCTGCCCTCATGTATTTCCTCTTGGGGCATTTATTCTTAACAGCACTTTGATCTCTTTTTGTGCTCACTGAGGATTTCCTTTTTTTGCTGAGTATTTTCCATTTTTGCTTTTGCCCTGAATAATACTCCTTCCCTATTCTGATAGTCTTGAGGAAGCTCTATTTCAAACCCACTCTAGCAAAGTGGAAGCTTCCTGTCAAAGAAAGGTAAAGCATCGCCAGAAAGTGAATTGGGAAAGCTGCCTTACCTGCATGGAGCAAGGGGGAAAGCAGTCTCACATCACCTATGACAGGCAGCCCAGCTAGTGTGATCTGAGAGGGGCCTTTGAGCCTGCTCAATGGGATCTCCTGTACTGGCTGCAGTGGCAGGGTGTTGAGCAGCTCCGTCTTACTTGTTCTTTCTCCCTTTTCCTCTTTCCCACCTCTCTGACTTCACCCTGCTTTGCCACCTTCTCCTTTCTCTTTCCCTTCTAGACTTGTTGAAACAAGTCCACTAATCACTTTCTTACTGTATAGCACTTAACTGAAGAATTCTTCTCCAAAGATCCCATTACCTTCATAGTTTTGTGCCCTTTTTTGTGCCCTTTCTGTGCCTTTTTTTTTTCTTTAAACGCACCACAAACAAGCCTGGTTTCTCTGAAGAGAGGAACATCTTGCATATGGACGGAAAGCAAACAAATGAAAACAACAACAACAACAAAAAGGTCTGTAAGCTGTCAGTTTTCTTCTGGCATCTTTCCAATGGCTTTACTGTGGCTGAGGGCCACTGGCCAGTCTCTCCGGGTAAGGAGTCCGAGTCTTGGACTTTGCTCCTGAGCTAAGCTGTGCTCAGGTGTGCCTCTTAGCTGGAAGAACTGCTCCATTTGCTTCAGCACGGCAGCAGAAATGGAACAAGGTTTTCATCACTTCTTTATTGGTCCATCTGGACTTGGAAAGGATTGCCAGAATAAGAGAGTTTATGAAAGGTGCCAATTCAGTCTTCTCTGGTGACCTCAGCAATCCTCTGGCAGTCCAAGAAGGCAACATGATTTAATCTGCAGACGATCTTTCTAACAGATCCCTAGTAGCATCTGTGCTGCTGTCTGTGTGGCTGGCTCAGCGTCTGCTGCGGGGAATTTGTATCATCCAGCCACTGGCATCTTTCCTGGCGGAAGCTCAACCATTTGAATAGTAGGGGAGGGAAAAAAAATCCTAGTCAAGATGCTTGCACATGCTGTTCTCTGCTTCCTCGCCTGGGTGTTGTGCTGAAGGACTGGGACATCTGCACAGAAGAGCGAGCGGCAGCGGCTGGAGCTTGCCCTGTTTGCGGCCGAAGTTCCCCCAGCATCGAGGGCGTGTAACGCGTCGGGGGAGGCCAGCAGCAGGGACGGGACCGCAGCACTCGGAGCGTACACAGACAGACTTGATTAAAATTCAAGCTTAATGGCCTCTGGCATAAACAAAATTCATCAGCCCGGGACTTGCAATGGATCTAAAGCCGCTCGCAGCAGCTCGGCAGAGGAATGCAGTCAAGAAATACACGTGAAAATGTGCAAGAAGATCGCCCAGCTCACTAAGGTAAGTCTCACTGTTGCAGCCTTCTCAGGGACATGGGGCTATCTTGGACAAGGGCGGCGGGGCTGCCTCGGAGCTGCCTCCTCTAAAGTCTGAGAGGAGAGGGAAGCTGGCCCTCTCTTACAAGGCGGGTGCTGAAAACCTTGGTACGCACGAATTTTCTTTCGAGCAGTTCTCCCCGCGGGTACTACGGACCAGCCTTCGCGGTTTGCATTTGTGGCTGACGGTTGCCGTCTCGAATTTAACCGCTCTAGTTACTGTGCAACAATAGAGAGAAGATCCCAAGCCCTGCGAAGAGGGTAGGGTTTGTCAGCGTGCTGCTCAGAGGGACTGACAGTGTCTGGCTTTTTTTTCCTGAATTGAGAAGGCGGCAATTCATTTACGTTTTACAGATTGTTGCAATACTGCAGCCAAACTGTGACACTAAAATACAATATTACACGTGGTCTCCTATTTAATTGTTCCTCGTGCATAAACAGCAGTGCTTTAAATGACGTTCGTGAAAGACAGGAGTGGGAAAAGAGGCAGGACTAAATTACTTAGTATATCGCAGTAAAACTTTAAGTCAATACCGAGCTACACTACAAAATATTATGAGCATTTTCTACACCACTTTAAGAAATGAGAGAAAATCTGTAGGAGGTGGCAGTTATTTTGTGAGCAGTTTTTATTTTGCACCTTTGTCAGTGAGAAAAAAAAACACAAAGTGAAACAAAACAACTTCTTACCTTTGTTTACTAATTGAGTTATGTGTTCTGCAACCTCACTGATATTGATAGAGAAATAAATTAAAGGAACACTGACAGTGACAAAACTGGTTGAAAATGCAGGTCAAACAACAGGAAATCATTCTGATGTTCAAGTCAGAAGGGCTTACTAGTTGCAGCGCCATTCTCATCTAGTGATGACTGTATGTGATAATGTATATCATGTGAATATATACACAAGTGCTACCTCTGCTTACACATATACTTGCTGTACTATATATACTGTACCATAACAATAATTACTTTACTGATGCTTTGCTTGTGTGATTGTGTAATAGTATTTGTACACTTTGGCCACAACAACTCCAAGCAGTGCTACAGGCTGGGGACAGAGTGGCTGGAGAGCAGCCAGGAAGAAAGGGACTTGGAGGTATTGGTAGATGGTAGGCTGAAGATGAGCCAGCAGTGTGCCCAGGTGGCCAAGAGAGCCAGTGTCATCCTGGCCTGTATCAGGAACAGTGTGGCCAGTAGGATGAGGGAGGTTATTCTTCCCCTGTTCTAAACACTGTGTCCAGTTCTGGGCTTCTCAGTTCAAGAGAGATATTGAGATATTGGAATGTGTCCAAAGGAGAGTGACAAAGCTGATGAGAGGCCTTGAACACAAGCCCTAATGAGGAGAGGCTGAGGGAGCTCGGGTTGTTTAGCCTGGAGAAGAGGAGGCTCAGGGATAACCTCCTGAAGGGAGGTTGTAACCAAGTTGGTCTCTTCTCCCAGGCAACCAGCAACAGAACAAGGGGACATGGTCTCAAGTTGTGCCAGGGGAGATATAGGCTTGATATTAGGAGGAAGTTCTTCACAGAGAGAGTGATTTGCCATTGGAATGGACTGCCTAGGGAGATGGTGGAGTCACTGTCCCTGGAGATGTTCAGGAAAAGAGTGGATGAGGCACTTAGTGCCATGGTCTAGTTGATTGGATAGGGCTGGGTGATAGGTTGGACTGGATGATCTTGGAGGTCTCTTCCAACCTGGTTGATTCTGTGATACACAGTGTGATTCTTTTGCCCATGAGTGCACGTATCATTCTTCTAGATACATTCTCATTCTGAAGTAATTGAAATGAAACTGTCCAAATAAACATCAGATTTCTTTATTGTTTTGAACACATATTTTTGAGCAACAAAGGCTGTGAAGATTCTTAGAAGTAAGCACTTTTTAACTGATGACGTTACTGATACTGTAGCCATAGTGAAATGTAGATGAAAGGTGATTGTAAATTAAATGTCCCGAGTTGTTCCCTTGTTTTCTGTCTAGTCCTCACTATCTTTGATCAGTTTTACACATGAGTTAAATTAGTCTATAAGTATGATTTAACCCACAGTATTACCTTTTCTAACAAAAAGCAATACCTAGGTCTCTATTAATTGATAGCTTTTACTTCTCAGACACAGGACTTCAGAAATTACTAGCTCCTTTCTGGATGAGCCATTTATCAACAGCAGTGTAGAGAATGTTGAGATCTGTATATGCATGTGGGATGCTGTGAGTCTTAACGAAGGAAGAGTGCTGGTGTAGAGAGAAGATAATTACTGGTAAAACATGATTAGAAACCCTTCCTTCAGGGAAAATAAATGTAAAAGGGGAGTAAATGTGTTGTTCTTTTAGAAGCAGTGGCATAGGCAGATGTTCCTTTAATGACTCTTTGTGGAGCAGTTGAGAATGTTACACACGCAGGCTGCTTATCACCACCAGTCAACAGGAGGTTTTTTGCCCCTCAGCTCAGCCAGCAGGGTAGAATATGTGAACATTATTTAATATACTCCAGCACAAAATCATCCAGATAAGAGAAACCCACTTTTATTATTTGTTTAAGGAAAGATGCATGATTTGCACAGAATTATATGACATATATGCTCATATTTAATTCTATTAGCTTCACTTTGTGGATGGAAATTTACAGAAGAATTAGCAAGTGGCCTGGTAGGTGTGTGAGGGCACAGACTCCAATGTGTTGCAGCAGGGATGTATTTTAGATCTTTTAACCTTTCTTGACCTTTACAAAGTTGCTGATTAAGTTTTAGGAATGAAACACAGCTTTCTCTGGAAGCACCTGTCAGCTGAGCAACAGTAACAGAGCACTCCTCTTGTCTACACGTTTCTAGTTGACATATGTGGCCTTTTCCGCATAGTTTATTGACCTTATTTACTGCGGTGTGTTCACAGTAGTCTGTAAGCAATGCTTACAGTGGCTCAGCTGATGTATACGGCTTTTGTGCTACCAAAGCTCTCCTGTGTGCTTGAGGCTTTTTGATCTCAGTTCTCTAGAGAACGTATTCAGTATTCTGCAGAAATGAAGCAAAATGGAGCAGCATAGAAACTAAGATCATGCTTTTGGAGCAACAGTATTTTTCCTTTAGGCAAGGAATATAAAAACTGGTTTCCATGTAGACAAAGAATCTTTTTATTATGCTGTTTACATTATGTACTAACAAGACTAGCAAAGTCAGCTATCGATATCCCCATGCACTTTACTTGATGATGTATTTGCTTTCATGATTTTAAAGTACAAGTTTCTATCAAGATTTCAAAGCTAGCATTATTTTTGTCAACCAGCTGACAGAGATTTCTTTAACAGCAGACTTAGATTTCTTTAACTTGTTACCACCATAGGACTGAAAGAGAGCTCTTGGATCATTAAATCCATGTGCAATGTCATATAATTCTGTTGATCAACTGGTTAAAAGCAGTATTGTAGCCAGTATTTCTCTTAAGAAGTAACACAGAATTTCTAGAAATTGTCACTGAAACATATTGAAGGTGTGAGAATGACATTTAGGTGCTGGAATTAACTTCTTACCATACGAATTTGTAACTGGATGTATCAAGTTTACAGAAAATCTGACAGCCTTAGTAATCAACAGCCCAAAACTACTTTATAATGGAAACTACACATGATGTTCAAGTCCCTTTTCCAAAGAACCCTACTTATCGTTTATATATAAAATGTGTGTTTTACTGCTATATGAATTACAGGCTATAGGCGATGAAACATCTAGTGATCCATTAACTGTGCAAAGAAATTGCCAGGTTGTATTTTTTTCATATTCTGTCTTTTCTTCATGGATAATGTATAAAAAGGTTCCATTTTAAGTGACACTACAGTTGTTATTTAGTCCGTCCATGTCAGTATTTTACAACAAAGAAAATTATGCTCAAGTTAGAAGTCAATGCTAACTCATCTTAAGACATCCTCACTAAAGTAGTCTAAAGCTGTGTATTAGGCTTTTGAGCACTTCAGCACTGTGTATGGCATTTTTTTCCACAAAATGCCTTGTTATTTTTCCTTGAAGTCCTGTCTTCATTAAGTTAAAAGAGCGTTGGTGTTTTATTATAATAGCTGTTACACTGAGGCAGAACTGCCTCTGTTGCCAGCTCTGCAGTCAGATCTTAAGCACATTAGCAGTCTCGGTGTAACAATTCACTTGTTTTTCCTGCCTGTACACAACCAGGGTGTCTATGTGTGGTGCTGAAGACCACTTAGCCTTGGAGCCTTTGCCTTTAGTAGAAACAGATAGGCAAGCAAGTTTTTCTTGCTTGTGCTTAAAGCCCTCAGGAACCATGTGAAGGTTGTTAGGCCAGTACCAAGACAGAGTTAATTTATCTTGCCTCCTGCTGGGGCATTGTGGCTCAGGCTCACTGTGATGGTCCAGATTTGGCATTTTTACTTAATGTATATTCACTTATCTTACAAATGGCTTGGAGGCAGCAGAAGCACATGGCCCTATCGCTGAGGAAGTACTGTGTTTATTTAGTAAAACCCAAACTGATTTCAAGTAGGATTCTAAGTTAATTACTTCAGTGAAATCAATCTCAGGTAAGAGTAACCCCAGCACAGCTTGAGACTGTGTCCCCTTGTTCTGTTGCTGGTTGCCTGGGAGAAGAGATTGACCCCCACCTGGTTACAACCTCCCTTCAGGTAGTTGTAGGCAGCAATGAGGTCATGTCTGAGCCTCCTCTTTTCTAGGCTAAACAACCCCAGCTCCCTCAGCCTCTCTTCATTAGGGCTTGTGTTCCAGGCCCCTCACCAGCTTCGTTGACCATCAAGAGAAGTCATGGTTCATGGTATAAACATGAGACTTGTGGAGCTTAAAGCTTTAAATTTTAATGATTACATTAAAAATTAAAGCATAATTAAAAATTAGCATAAGCATTAATATTTTGACTAGGGCCTTATCATAGAATCATAAAATGCTTTGGCTTGGAAGGAACCTTTAAAGGTCAATGAGTCCAACTCTTCTGCGGTGAGGAGTAACATCTTCAGTGACATTGAATTGCTCAGAGACCTACTAGGATTATTTAGACCTATTTAAATTTCCCAAACTGTTTCCACTTTTTCTGATAATAAATAACAAATTTTATTTTAAATGATGATACATTCTCTTGGGTTTGATTCAGTTTTAGGAGGTGTCCAGCATATGCCTAATATGCATATGCTGAATGTTTTTCTCAAATGGGAATGTGAGTAGTGGCTGTTTTCACTTTGGATCCACTGGGTTAAAATTAGATGAGTGTAATGTTATGATGTGTATTATTATGTGGACCATTAACTACATAATATGTTGATTGTGGCTCCCATAGTACTACTTTGAAAGGGCAGAGAGAAACTGAAAGAAAAATGTCTTTCAAAAACTATGGTGTGCTGAGATCCATCTGAGCCAGTAGCTTATCTCTGATGGTGCCCAGAGAACCATGGGAATATGGCCTGCCTCTAGTGCATTTGTATAAAATGTTTTCTCTGCCTCCAGTTATTTGTGCAAGTTTTCCAGAGACTACCAAGTGTGGTAGTACTTAATAGTCATGGCTGAATTTCTCTTCAATTAAGATTGTTCAATCACTTGTAGAATCCATGTGACCTTCTACTGCTGCAGACTCCTGTGACAGAACATCTGTACTTAATTGAATATAAGATGATATACTGTTTTATGTTTATTTTAGCCTGCCACCTCCTAGCTGTTTTGTAGTGTTCTATTATTCCTACCTTTCTGTTCAGTAGTGGTAGAAGCACAATGAAGAATTTTGACTTGAAAATACATGCCCTTAAACTTAATCTTCAAACTAGAGTGCTGAAAACTCATTCCTCAGTATCTTAACCTTCTTAAGAGATTAACTTTTTAGAGGGCTGCTGCTGCTCTGTACTTTATGAAATTTAAGCCACTCACACATTCCTTTCACTCCCTACCAAGTATAGCTACTGTATTCCTATTCCAGATACCTTACTCAAGAGACTAGTTATAAGAGATGAATCTGGGACTATGTGCTGGAAGAAAAAGTACTAAAAACACCTTTATAAATATAGGAACTGAGTTTATGACTACCATTTACTAGATATTTCAATTTCCTATGATTTTTCTTGTTCCATAGGTGATATATGCCCTGAACATGAAGTATGACGAACATGAGGCTAGCATACATGCTCTGAGAGAGGCTCATGAAGAAGAGATTCAGCACATTCTTGCTGAGACAAGGGAAACAATTCTTCAGTGCAAAAGCAGAGCTGAAGAAGAACAACATTTGAGAAAGCGTATTCAAGCCCTTGAAATTGAAGTAGAACAACACAAGAGACTAAAGGAAGAAGCCTTGGCAGAGTTAACACTGTGGAAGAGGCAGGTGGAAAAGAGGGAGCCGAGAACAGAAGCCAAACAAGCACAGAGATTTCTTTCTAAAGACATTGTAGATCGCAGTGCAGACTTTGAAAACAAGCTTCTGCATTTAAATCAAGAGTCTGATGGACTACTAAGTGAACATAAAGCATTGAGGAGAGCAAATGTCGATGAAAAATACAGTATGGAAGGACAGGCTTTAATAAATGAGTTGGAAAACATGAAGAGTGAAAACCAGAGAGCAACTGAAAAATATACTCAGAAACCAAGCAAACTACAGGCCACTTATGAGACAGAAAAAGAGGATTTGAAAAATGCTGTGCAGCAGTCTTTGACAGAAACAGAGGAGGATTGTCAGCAAAGAGAAGTGGAGCAAATGAAGAGCTCAAAGGCTGAGGAGGGTTTTTTGCTACAGCAGGTAAAGAAGCTGGAGACAGACCTAGAGGAGAAAAGCCGGAAGATAAATGAGAGGAAGAAGCATTCTCAAAAGCTTAAGGAGAGAATACAGGTTAAGTATGAAACTATGATCCTTATCTCTGCCTATAAGGGTGCAAATTATCAGTTATTCAAAATACATAGAAGAAAAGGTGTTTTAAATATCATATTGAGTCAAATGCTTTGGACTAAAGCAGTTTTAGAGGCTTAGAGGAGAAATAGGAGGGATATAGTTCTGAGATTTCTAAAGAAAGAGTTAAGATGATTAATAACTCATTAAGAGAACTCTTTGAACACTAGACTTTGTATTCCCTGAGGGAGGATATAAAATTTGTTGACTGAACAGAACTTTACCTTTACTGCTCAGAAGCCACCAAGCAGGCACTAGTACTAGCAGTGAGTATTTACAGAGTACATATGGATATGAACAAGGTAAGACAAGAGACCTGAGCTAGCAGGTCAGGAATCAAGTGATGTGTATTGTGTGACTAGCAACAGTGGCATTTGTACCAAGTGACATTAAATGAAGTACACCTTTACACCTAGGAAGTTTCATGTGCTGAGTCATGAGACTTTCACCATCAGTTCTCACCTCACATTTTGCCTGTCTACCCTGACTGGTGTACATCTCATACATTTACAATACAGCTCTGCAGCATCTTTCTGCTTGATTGCATCATGTAGCAGATGCACTTTCAGAGGTTTGGCACATCATGGGCAATCTGCCAGTCAGCTGCATTTGGTGCATACGTTCAGAGTGTTGGAGAGACAGTGACAAACTGTGCTGAAGCCAAAGCACTTAACAGAGTCACTTCCTTCTAATACTATTGGTCCTTCCCACAACATAAACTCACCTGCCAGACCTGTCCCCAGCCCTATGACTGCAGTCTTGCATATTACAGAGGAAAACATATTGAAAGTCCAGACTTGGGAGTATTTCAGAATAACAATTACTCCTGATGGGAAAGAAGATTTATCTCTTTTAGAGTTGGAGGACCCCAGAATTGTGTGGAGAGCAGGGTCACTTCAGTCAGCTGTATTCCTCCAAGACAGCTCTGACTCTTTTCACCATTTGCCCTCAAATCTTGCCTCTCAGCGTAATTTTGCTGATGGAGCAGAGTTCTGGGCCTCTTTGAGGATATTCTTTGAGAAAGTTCAGTCTTCGATACAGTCACTACTTTTTTGTTTCATGAGCAGGTGAATCGAATACACCTCCCTCAACATTAATCAGATTCCATTCTCTCAGTGTGCAGATGTGTAGCAGAACAACCTCTATGTTCTGCAGAAAAGTGGAGAGTATATAATGAATGGCAGAGATGGAGATAAGCCATTTTTAAATACTGAGTCAGGGAAAACTGGAATATCTGTTTCAATAAGGAAAGGTGTCCTGGCTCTGAGGAGTTAAAAATGAGGGGGAAAGGGAAAAAGAAAGATCCTGATTTCTCGTGGATTCTTGAAGTGGCATTCAGGAGAAATTAAGAATAGAGACATAAAAATTCATGCACAAGTTTTATTGTTCTGTTTTATTGTATAAGAAATGCAGTCTTACAGAAACAGATAATGTAAAACATGATAGGAACTGGAAATGAGAAAGTGGTGTTCCTAGCAATTTAATTTCTAAATTCAGCACCAGCTGGATAAAACTGAAATATTTTCTGAGAGATGTGCTCAACATGTACATTTCAGATCCTCAGTCTATGGAATGAGACTGATTTACATACCACTGGAGTATATTGTCTTCAGTATTTAAAGTGATAAGTCTCAGACTAGGATAAATCTGAAAGAAGGAAAAGAGTTAGACACAGTATCATTTTCTGTGTCTTTCCAATTTAAGTTAAGCAGTAGAAGTATTCCTCAATTGGCTATTTCTGATTCCACCATTAAATGCTAAGGGTTTTTTTTTCTGAATTCTGTGGACAGTGGCAGACTGGGAAACAAACATTAATCAGTAATGCCTCTGATCATTAGTAAATACTAGCAAGGAAAGCTTGAAAGATAAAAGGACTGATGTTTAAACAAGATTAATTTTTTGTCTTCTCCTTAGTGTATGCCAAGAGGTTTGAGACCTTTAGGTGAAAGGCATCATATTAGTGCACATTTATTGTTGTTACTGTGGAGAAAAAAATGCAAAAGATAAGAAGTCATTAAGTCTGGTCCATTTAGTGCTGGAAGATTTCTGGCATATGCCAGAGGTAAAAGGAACAAGATTACTTTTAAGTATTTAACTACAGATAGTATTAAATATAAGTTTTAACCCATGAGATTTTACTCAACATTGACATATGAATGGATGATAATTTTATCTGAGCGAATGTTGCAGTATTATGTTAGACATCTGGAAACTGCAACTAGAACCTCCAGAAATAGAACATTAAACAGAGTTCAGATTTTTGCCTTGGTTAGGCAGCTGTATTGTAGCTTTTGTTGCAAAATGTTGTACTTGAGCAACTGGGGAAAAAAAACACCAACAAGCAACCAACATATTCATTAACTTTTATCACAAATTGCCATAAAATTATCAGAAGTATATCCTGTTCCAAGATTATGATAATCTCAGACATCTTGTAGATAATAACTTCTTGTGACTGTTCACTTTACAGTGATGCCTACTGCATCTGAAGGAATGATTCCACATTACAAATATTTTGGCAACAGAGACAGATTAAGGGTATGAAAGAGTAAAAAATGCATTTAAGCCAGCTCTGTAGGTGAAATATTTGCATCATGGAACAACACCAAGAGAGAAAATGACTATTTATTTCAGATGATAAAAAAAGAGCAAATGTAATCAATGTAGAAGGAATGTCGTGCATATTTTAGGATTTGGATGTGTAGCTTTAAGGGACATGACAAGAAATTCTGGGATCAAAATGTATACAGAAAAAAAAGTGGAGGAAGATCTAAGTGTAGTCAAAGACAGAAATTCACTTCAAGAGAAGAAAATCCTGCAAAAAGCAGTTAAAATGTTCATTGATGTTGTTCTGAAGTACTTCTCGTGTTAGCATTCACTCACATTGGAATTTATGCAAATTATTAATGCTACCAAAATGTAGAAGATATGGAAACTCTGGTGAACTCCCAAAGCAAAGCAGTTGAAGTAGATGAATGGAAACATCAAATAGCACAGCTGCAGCAAATGGTACTAAACAGAGCCAGAGCAATAGCAGCTCTGAAGATATGCAAGAACCTAAACAGGTGGTTTGCTCTCAAATACTCAAAGGCGTGGCATACCAAAAGTACTGAAGTCAGTGTAATTTTTCTTTTAGGATTAATGGCTTTTGAGTTACTCTACAGCAGTCAGTCCTGTAAGATTACCGGCTTGTGTTCACTTACCTGAAGTACACGAATTGCTGCATCCTTGACCTATAGCAGGGTAGAGTGTTCAATTTCTTCTGTAACCAAAACACTCTGTACAGTGTCTCCCCGTAAACAATTGTCCAACCCTGAATCTTTCCTGGATTGTTTAGTTCTCCTCGAGTATTGTTATGGTAGCACTCTGGGAAATTCGACCTGACATAGAGACAAAACAAAAGCAAAACTGTGTTTTGTGCTTTTTCAAAAAACTAAGACTGTTGCTGAGGAACCCTGCATGGTTGGCATTGAGTCATACCCCCAAACTCAAACCAGAACAGCAAAGACTGCCATTCCTAGACTGTGGAAGAGACCGTCAGCCTCGAATCAATACAGTTCTATCTACATTTAACTAACATGAAGCCAGTATTTTTCAGTGGAGTGCATCCACCTTAAAAACATTTTTCCTGTAAAACAGACTACTGCAACCCTAGAAACCTATGCTGGTTTTACTATATGACATAGCTGTTGGGTTTTATAAAAGACTCTGGAAACTGTGGGTCTTTAAAAAGAGGAGATGAATAAAAGACACAGAATTTCCTTTGTAAAGTAAGCATCTGTCCCATAAGAAAAAGATTTGTTTAAAGGAATAGCTGTTAAAAGGTTTGGGAGATCTTGTAATGAAGCACACAAAGGAAATCAAGCCAGTCTAAAACTTCATGGAAGTTCAATGTAAAAATTACAGAAGGTAGGAATTCTAATTATAGATGCTCCAATTCATCTGGTTTTAATCTTATTGGTCACAGTGACATCATTTGAATTATCCTCACTGGAGGCACTTTGAATTAACATAAAATACAAGGATTTTTCTTGCTATGGCCTTACTGGGGGAAAAAAAAAAATGAAGCTGATGTATTTCTGTGAAAAGCTCCACAGGCAGAAAGGTGAATTTACCCTTGATGTGATAAATTACCTTCTCAGCAACACTTACCCTTGCATGCTATGCATGTGACAGTTGGAGTGATTAATCTAAGATCCATCCTGAAGAAAAATGTGTTGTAGGTGTATTCCAGCTTTTGACTTAAATTTCCATGGATTGCTGCTGTGAAATACTCAGATACATTGATTTAAGCAAAATTTTGCATCGTTTAGGCAGAAGATCAAATTCTTTAAAATGTTGCTGAATGGCTTCAGAGTGCAGGTTTTACCAATAAAATGACATGTTACAAACACATTTGTATCTATATTCTTATTTCACTGTAGTGTGAAACAAAGCTCATCTTTTAATGGATGCAGACAGGTTACCTGAGCAATATCTTTTCTCAGTGTGCTTTAGGTGACTGAACTGTAACATTACTGTCAATATGCATTAGAAGATATTTGCTTTAGAAGTTTTTGAAAGAATGTCACTTTATGAGAACTATAAGTGGCTGAATCCTTTAGCTACTGTTGTAATCTGCAGTGTTTCTGTGCAGTGGAAACCTAAACGTGAGCTGAAATCTATTCAAATGGAGGAAAATCTGGAAACACATGTTTTAAGCTCATACTTTAATGCACAGTGAAACTTACACTCAGTGCATGCCCAAGTGGTTTGCCAAATTTCGGCATAAATTAAGGATAATTAAATCGAGAAATTTAATTTCTCTCTCCTGATCTACCACTGTGTTATCTTCTAGACAACTTCTAGACAGAAAAAAAAAAGGCATTTAGAGCACTGCTGATCCAGTGTTCTTTAGACCGTTTTTGGTGCTGAGAACATACTGCTACCCACTTGTAATGCTTTCCAAGGACAGCATTTACTTGAAAATAATCAAATCACTTGCTGACAAGATATGAAGTCAGAGAAAGCATGCAGCTCCTACGGCAAATTATTATGCTCCACAGGACCTTCTAGATTTTGAAGAGCAGGAATTGTGTTAAGCACTCCTTAGAGGAATTCATTCCTGCCAATGAAGCTATTGAAGTTTATACATTTATGCAATCTCATTTCTCAAAAAGGAATCTGTGAGTAAATTATTTTACTCTATGCTCTGTTCCACCTATTGCATGCCTTTTATATATATGTATACATATATATATATGTGTTTGTGGTTTTGTTTTTTTTTAACTTTAGGAGCTCCAAACACAGCTAGAGGAAGCTAAAAGAAAATCTGAGTGTGAACTAAAGCAACTAGTGAAAGAGAAAGAAATCCTGACTGGGAAACTTCAGAACTCTTCTCTTGAGGTAAACTGTGCATTGAATGTAACCCAGGTAATGAAAGGGCTTTTCATTTTTCCTCTCACTGGAGACATTCTTTGTTAGATTTAAATCATATTTGCTGCCATTCAAGAAAATACTCAGCTATTCAAGAATATGTTCAACTACTCAAGGAAATACTGAGCTATCATTCAAGAAAATGTACAAGGATCCTAGATAGAAATAATAGAAATTACCACTCCTGAGCATCTGTCAAAATTTTGACAAGCCTATTTATGTTGATGAATTTCATACATCACTCTTTGGAAATATACTAAGGCTTTTGGGTGCGGAGTTTGGCTGTATTAGGGTTGTATAATGACTGACTGTTCATCTGTATACAGAGTTAAGTGAGGTTAGATTTTACTTACAGCTTTGTTGGCTTTCTGATTGTGTGTATGTGTGTGTGTATAAAAGGGTCTGCTTACTTGCTCCCTTGAGCAAGACAAGTGAATGAAAAAAAAGACTGAATGGGTAATTGTTTCTGTTCTGCCTGCACAGTAATTAAGTATATTGGTAGCTGTTGGCCTCCCTCTGTGTTCTCAAGGTCAAGAAGGAAATAGAGAAAGTATTGTGATCCCAAAGTAGCTTTGAGGTTGTCATACCTTATATTCTGTTTCCTGCTCCAGTTACTCCTAAATCATAGAATCACAGAGTTATGGAATTGTTTAATTTGGAAAAGACCCTTCAAATCATCAAGTACAGTCATTCATAAAACAAGGTATAATGCAAATCTGCAGATAGGGATTAATCTGCAATAAATGCATTAAATCTGTTAGCACAGGTAACAGCTGTGACATACAGTCAGTTGCAGTCCAAGTGATGCAAATAGATTAGTAAATCTAAAAGAAAATGTATACAGAAAAGTGTCATTATTTGAAAAGCCATAACAGGGAGAATACATAATTTTCTGCCAAAATAAAAGCAGAACCCCTACCAGGCAACTATTTAAAGAGGAGAACAGTTCACCTTTAAAATTTCTAACAAGTGTGAATTCACATTTTTCTCCCATTCAAGTGTTCCTTTTTTGTACTGTTCAGTTTTTTAGGGCAAATGCTGTCTGCTTAAAAATGTTACATACAGGACGTTCCCTTTTCTTCAACGTGATCGTGTGAAGTTTTTGCCTGTGAATATTTTGATGCTTTTATCTCATGAATAAGATATAAAACAGTCACTTTCACAGAACTGAAATCAATGCCTACATGACCTACAGTTATTTGTCCACCCCAGGTATATCATTGCATTTGCTATCTGTTTCAGAAAAACAAATTTTGTGATTGTCCCTTCTGGGAGATTATGGGCAAATGAACATGTTTTCACCATGTTCCAACATGTTTTGTGCAGCATGTTGGAACAATCAGGGCAGGTGGTCTGGTCATTTATTATGTAAAACCTACTTTTTCTCCTATTCATTCTGTACTAGCTATTCACTACTGTTTACATTTTTCCTGTAAAATAGATTTGTACATTCTGGTATCACAGTTTGGTTCTGACAATCTATCTATTTCCCAGTCTAAGAAATAGAGAATTTAAATGTAGTTCTTAATGTTCTTAAGATTCTGTCTGAATCCTGGGTTTCAGTTTCACTACATATATTTGCACGCTACCATTTTCTGCAGGTTCTTCTCTGAGAGAACTTCAGGCCAGTCCAAATGGTGTTTACCTATCCAGAGTGACTTCCTTGCACCTAATGCAAAATGGGTTTTCAGAACAAATTCACTTAAATGTACGTGTTTCTGCAGCAGGTCATCAAATTACTTTTTGTGAAGTCACAGATTCAGGACAGAAAAAACATCTCAGAATCTAATACTGCTCCCAAAAGGGAGGAAGTACTCCCTCTGAGGAGAAACTTTGCATTTTTGTTTTACTCTATAAGTTGCTTACTGCCAAGCTTTTCAGTTGCTTGGCAGTATTGCCAGGGAAGTAAAAGAAATACAATACTTTCCTTCTATAAATATGTGAATATTCACAGCCAAGAAGCCACAATTTACTGTACAACATTATGCTTCACTGAGGGCATGATTCCCATCTGGGAACCTTTGCAATGGCTCAGCCCAGAGCTTCCGCCTCAGAGGTTAGGCAATGTGCTGTTACTAATCCAGTTCTAACCTGGGTACAATTTCATGTCTAAAAATAGATTCCTTGGCTGCAGAAGGCAGATTTTGGTTGGACTGACATAGCTAGAACACTATGGAGAGTAGATAGAATCATGGTAATTTCATCTCTCTGGGCATATACTTCAAAGAAGCAGAATTTCTATATCACTAGGACCTGATTGTTCCTATGGAAGGAAGAATTCTGTGAGTCAAACACTAATGCATTAGGAGTCATCCAGTTCCTTGTTTTTGCACTACAGGATCTCTTAACAATGTGTTAAAGGGGCTATTCTAGAATTAGAAAGTACATAAAATGGAAGCACAGACATCACCTTGCCATGATGCATCTTTGAACAATGCTAGCACAGCAGTGGCCAAAACCTTGGTGGAGTCCTTGTAGGTACCTCCAAAGAGGAGCAGTAGAGATGTGCCTAGTGTGTTTGCACCTGTCCCTCTGGTCAGGAGTTGCAGTAAGTTTAGGCACTTCACTGAGAACTTAATTGAAGTAACTGTCAAAGAAGCCTAAATACAATAATAAACTAAGATTTCATTATTTTGTTGTTACTTTATTCTTCATGCTACCATTTTGATGTAATAATATGATAGTGTGAGTAAAGCACTGTAGCACTTGGGTGCCTTATTTTAACTCTCTGAACAAATGCTCAATTGTGGTGACTCTTCTGTAGTACATCAAAAGGTAGTTTTAAGTCTTTTCTATAAATGCATCCTCTAGTAATGCTCCGAGAAACTCGGATCTTTCCTCTCAAAAGATACAAAAAGTCAAAATATTCTTACTGATTTCAACATAAGATCTTGCCTTTGAGATTTCACACTTCTCACATACAATAAATGAAAGAAGAGAACAGACTGAAGGTAGACTTCAGCTATTCATAGTGCTTGCAAGCACAGTGTATTAAAATTGTCAAAGCAGAAGTCAAATGGGAAAGCCAACTGTGATGGCTTGCAAGGCCATATACTTGCCCAGTATTTTTGTCCATGGGCTATCAAAGTCTCTCTCAAGTTATTTCTTCAAAAGAATTAAGTCTTCCTTCTGAGGAGAAGGACTGTGATTATGGTTAGAAAAGAATGAGTTTTGAAATACTTTTGAAATGTTTCAAAACTTATCTGTCATCTTTTAGTAACAGTTGATCATTTTTCTTTACTTGGAAGACAGTGGGAGCCAAAATCAGCTGTCTTAAGAAAGGGCAAGTGCAAGCTTACCTCAGAAATTTGAAACAGTTCAGCAGAGCCTAGAAAAATACTGCTGACTGGACTTTATACTATGGATAAGTATTAGTTACATCTTTAAGACCACTTTGTGCAATTCTGGTGGATAAAAGTGAATGAATAATGATGTTAGAGGTACAACTATTTCAACAGATTTTGTTCTGCAGCATGATGACATTAGAAAACATTAGTAGCTGTTGAGATATTAATAGTAAAAGGAGATAAAGAGATGGAGCTAAATAGATTCTGGATTGATGTGAGTTGCCGTGGTTTCATTGGCTTAAATGCTGCTTTACTAATTTTACAAATTGAGGGTCTGGCTATCTGTTCTGAGGTAATGGAACACAATAAAATGCCCAGGCATTGCACAGTATTCAGTGAAGGATTTGCACTAGTTGATTTGAAAGACCTTTTAACTGAGATACAGAAGGAGGAAATGATGGGAAGTGGTTTTTTTCTTAACCTTTAATTTAAAGAAGTAAGATTCATGAGAGTGTGTTTGTATACCTGATGTGTCTGTGTAGGTCTTTTCTTCTAAGTTAGTGAAAAGTCATGGTTTTAGAAATACTTTTCCATGTAATTTCCTACTACATTATATTCTCTGTTGTTACCAATTTACTGCTCAGCCTGTTTCTAGCTCATATGATCTTATGTTTCAGGCTAGTAGTCCTTTGAATAAATAATTGTCCATGAAGAGAGTCTGGAAGGTTAATAATGATGTGACTACAGATGAAGTTTATATACACCTTGTTTCATCTTCACTACCTAGTGAATTCTTAATTTTCCAAGTGACATTTCCCTTGTTTTAATTTTTTTCTACTACAAAATATACAGCCTGCTCTTCTGGCTTATTAAAAAAAAAACAAACCACCAACAACAACAAAAAATACCACTCCCCAAAAACAAACAAACCAATGAAAACGCACAAAAAAAACCCCAAACCAAAACTGCTACTAACAGCAAAACCTCTCAAACTGCAGCAGCTCTGTAAACGAAGGTATGGTTGGTGAGTGGCTCTGGCATCTGCCTGTTCTTGGAGTATATCCAGGCCAGATAGATCCCATGACACAGACACATTAAAGACAATTAATGTTTTTCATTAAGAATAACATTTAGTAATTATTCATCACTACTTTGTTCAGACAGATAATATTCTTTGTATTTACTTGAATGACACAAATTGTTTATAAAATAATAAAAACTAATATTTGAATTTCTGGCACTTGAACACAGTAAAAAAGCTTGATTCATAAAACACTAAGTGAAGGAATGAGATGTGATGTGAAAATAAATTGAGAAAAATAACTTGATGGGCAGCAGAAAGTATATGCAAAAAGGACGTTGTTCTTCTTGCATGCAGGAAGCATCTTGATATTTTTCTTGGAGCAACACAAGTTCATGAAATGTATTCAAATTTACATCATTCCTCTCCGTTATGAATGCAGCCATTAATCTTATTGTGCTGACTTACTTTTCTGGAAGGTGAATCAGCTGAAGCAATTATTAGATCAACAAGCAAATACTTTCAAGGAGTCATTAAAGAAACATAATCTACAGTCCAACAAAGAAAAAGAGAAGCTCTTGCAGGATCTTCAAAATACCGTTAAAGAAAACCAGAATGTCAAACTGCAACTGGAAGCATCACATCAAAAAGTCTTAAAAATGCTGGAGAAAAGCAAAAATCAGGAGCTTAAGGTTAGTTTACTACATACTAGTATTGAAAAAAAAAAAAGTAGTTGTGGAGTAAACCATGTTAGTTAGAGATTAATATCTAAACTCAGCTCCTGTTAATGGTGGGTTGCAGTTATTTCACATATCGAATTACTCTGTGATTTCGAAACCTCACCATCTTCAAGTTGCTTTAATTTTAGCATTTGAACTTAGACCACAGTGTGAGTGAAATAGTTAAATAAAATAATATAGCCTACCCTCTACAGTTAGGCTGTGCTGAATGCAAGCTGCTTTAGTTATGCTCTTGCTTCAGAAATAAAAGTGAATTCCTAAGTGTATTATTATTTACAAGACTCAGTTTTTTTCATCCATTATCAATCTATACCCAAATATTTTAAAATAAGTATAATAGACATGTATGGTGATGTGTGTTGCCTTAGACACCTTCAAGAAATCAATTCTGTAAGTGGATAACCAAAGCTTTTAATCATCTGAATTATTTCAGTGGATTTAAATGACAACATTTCAGTGCAATATATTGCACTTGAAAAATCTATATGCGATTGTGACATGGAGTTGAGATGTCCTTGTTGATATCAAACACCTTAGGCAAAACTTGTGTATAAAGTATAAGTAATAAAACCATCCCAAGTAGAATTTATACCTTTAGAGTAAAATCTTGATTTTAACAAAACCAAGCTGAAGGCAAAAAAATGGTAAAAATTAAACTGAGGATAGGAGTTTGCTTTCAGAGCCACTGCAGAGCAGCTGCTCCATCATTTACAGTGTTATCAGCAGCACTTGTAAGGACAGGGAATGTTTTAGTCAAAAATGATACAAAGAAAGATACCTTTTTTGACAGGCTTATTTTGATAAGTAATGACAAACAGGTCAAGTCTGGGTGGCTTTGTATGTTGAATAATAAAACATCTTTCTGATGCCTAATAGTGCAAAGATGCCACTGTTATTATTTCATGATGCACAACAAATATAATAGATAATAACTTGGTCATTCCTCCTGTTCCTCTTAAGTTTTGGGTTTTTTTAACTTCAGCTTGGTTTTATTCTTGTGTTGATGAAGCATCACGTAAAGTAGTGAAGAAAATCAAAGTTTTACAGTGAAAGATGAGATTCATCCTGACATTACTTGTAAAACAAGGTGATAAATAAGCTTCTACTACTTTGTTTTGGGGGTTCTTTTGCTTACAGGAGACAGAAGAACGATTGAAAAAGGAATTTAGTGAGACTTTCAAGATCCAGCATCAGTCTCATAGGCTGGAAATACAAATGCTGGAAGAGAAAGCAAAGAAAGAATTATGTGATGAACTCGAGCAGATACAGAAGCAGCAAAACCTGTTGCTAGGTATAAAGTCTCATGTCATTCACAGCTCCTACTGCTTCATTATATGCTGAGAAGCATTAACTTCCCTGCCATTCATTTTCTTTCCCATCTTCTGAAAAATCAGGTCTTCTGAAAAATCAGGTCTTCTGAATGAATTTCCTTTTCCATATCTTGCAGTTTCAGCAATGAAGACATAATATGCTTTGTTAACCTAGCTGAAAATTGTCAGCAGCAGAATGTTGCTGGGAATGTAGATGAGTGTACACTACCAGGAATATTGAACTGGAATATTTTAGTCAGCATATATGAATCATAGAATGTCAGGGGCTGGAAGGGACCTTGAAAGCTCATCCAGTCCAACCTCCTTGCCAAGCAGGATCACCTATACCAGATCACACAGGAATGTGTCCAGGCAGGTTTACAATATTTCCAGAGAGAGAGACTCCACAACCCCCCTGGGCAGCGTGTTCCAGTGTTCTGTCAACCTCACAGTGAAAAAAGTTTTCCTCCTGTTTTAAACAAAACTTCCTATGCCTAAACTTCCACCCATTGGCCCTTGACCTGTCATCAGGCATTACCCAGCAGATCCTGGTGTCATCCTGGCACTCACCCTTTACATATTTATAGACTTTGATGAGATCACCTCTCAGTCTCCTCCAAGCTAAAGAGCCCCAGCTCCCTCAGACTCTCCTTATAAGAGAGAAGTTCCATTGCCTTAATCATCCGGACACTCTCAGGCAGTGACTTTCCCCCTTTTCTCCTTTTTCTGTGATGTGAAGAGTTACTGTGTGTGGTTCAAGTTTGTTCTGTTGAGTTCAGCAGTGGAGATCAGTTGCTCCATGTGTATTAGTCAGTTTAGAAAGTTTCCTAAGCTCTTCAGAATTAAACAAAACATTAGAAGAATCTGTAAAATCTTCAGATTTGAACTTGGCTTATTAAAGCTCATCTAGAAAAGATTTTTTTAAATTAAATAATATATTTGAAAATACTTTTAAGTACAAACTGAATTTTCTTCTTCTTTTTTTTTTATCAGTAATTCAAATCTTCCAGCAAGTACGCTGCTCTCTAAAGTTTATATGCTCAATAGATATGTTTTGTTCTTATTTTTCTTTAAAAAAAAATGAAAGGAAACAATGAAGAGGGAGAGAGAAGCTTCCAAGATTTGTACCAAATAAAGACAAAAGTTGCAGTACGCGGCTCGCATTAAGTGTTACACTTCTCTAACATAACCCAAACTCTTCTCTGTCTGCCTTGTGGCCTGTTGTGAAACATCAGTGGACATAACAGGGAAATTAAGGAGTGCTTCAGTAAAGTTTAAGGTTAGAAGAAGCAGTTACAGTGTTTTCTGCAAAACAGCTGTTACAGAATTCCTCTCTGCTATTGTAGCTCTCTATCGTGCTATTACTGCACTGAGTTACTTCTGCAGTACCTGGAGGTCATTGTAGTTAATGAAGAAGGAGTTGAGCAACAAAGCAAAATAGCATGTATTAACGTTTTCATCTTCATTGTCTGTATCTGGCTGGCCTCTGACTGCCTTAATGCTTATCTGTTTGTTACTAGGATCTTTAAGGTTGGAGCTCTCTGAGCAACAGACATTGTGTACTAATCTCAAGAAACAAATAGAGGAACTCCAAGTGGAGCTGAGAAGTGTGAAGACCCTGAAGAAGCAACAGGCAAGAATCCGGTTCCTATTTCATTGACACGTTGTATTTCGAGAAAGCATTAGTATCAGATTTCTTTCTTTGGAGGTAGTGGAAGTGTAGAGGGTCTCTTACAGAAATTGAATGGATTTCCTAACTTGATGTCCCACTTGAAAATGATGGTTTTGTTTATCAACTTTTCCCTACAGATGGGCAGTTTCTTGGTTGTTGTTTTTTTTTTTTTTCTGTGTAAAGATCAGAAGTAAATGAATGAATGTTACAATAAAATAAATTATATAGATACTGTAAAATATATTCAGAAAGTTCTGATTACAGATTTTGTCTTGCACATATAATTTAAAAATCAGTCAACAAAAGTCCAATTCACAAAATGCCATTGAGGTTTTCATGTTAAATAATAAGAACCTGTGAATAACTAAATTTGACCTTTCTCTTAGGAAGGAAGTAGCCAGAACCAGATCAGATCTCTTCACGATGAACTGGAAAAATGTCAGAGTGAAATTTCTGAACTCAAGAAAGAAAACTTATTTTTGAAGGAAACAATGGAGCTACTCAGTGCTGAGTTGGAGTCGCAGAAGCAAGAATCTGCACAGCTTCAGGATAGGGAGAGACAGCACAGAAGGTTTGCCTTAGATTCACACTTCACAGTGCTCTAAGAGTTAATAATAATGCCAGCATCAGAGGTGTTCTGAATGTACTGAGTGTCAGGAACTTTCTAAGATACTAACCATAGAGGATAGGGTTTTTTGAAAAAGCAGTGGTTCATTCCACATTTCTCTGCAGCCACAACAAAAGCATTTGAACCAGCTGTTCATGAGATGTCAGAGAAATGTGTCCAGTGTAGCCCCACAGGAATGGTATGAGAAAAGGCACTGGAAGATATAAACAAATCTCAAACTCACACAAGAGCTATAGATCGTTGTGAAACTGCAAATTGTTATAGGTGCTCTTTGTAGCTGGAAACATTGGGTTGTTAACTCTAAAAGGGACACCTAAGAATGCCATACACACTGTGAGACTGCTTTGGCTGTAACAGCCACTTTTGCACTGAGGCAGTAAGGGCAATAGTAGCAGATACTATGGAAGCTTAGAGCTGTAATTTGATGTCAGGACACAGAAAGGGCAGGATGACTTGTAGTCCTGGCTGGTTGTAGAAGGCAGACTGCATCCTCTTAGTGCAGCCTAAGGCTTAAGGCATGTGTTGCAGTGCAGTAACAGCAGTCTTCTCATTTGTGCACAGAAAAAGTGCAGGACTTACCTTCTACATGAGAGAGAAGACTGGGGCTCACTGTCCAATGCACTTGTATGGCTGTTGAATCCCTTGGGATTTCTGGATGATGACACACATTCTCTTTGCAAATAATTTGAGAAATCTGGTGCACAGCTACTTTCAGTTTGTTTCTGCAATGGTTTAGAGTATATGCCTCTAACTATTGAAGCTGTATATATGAAAGGATTTCTGAAGAATATACCTTTAAAGGAGTCTATATTCTGCATAGTCTAGGGAAAAGCACTTAAGAGCTACAGTGTTGCTCAGCAGGCAGAATGGCCAGAGTAGTTCTGTTGCTGTCTACCAGCCAGTAGATATTTAAAGAATGAGAAAGAAACTTTTTTTCCTTCACGTTCTTTGGAGAGTTGAAAGTGACTTTCATTTCAAGCCTTTGAAGCAAGATCAACAGAAAGAACTGCAAACCAGAGAGTTTCATCAGTGCCCTCCAGCTACCTTGAAGGAATTTGGAGTTTCTGCTCATGAAGAGAAGAATTATTCACATGTCAGTGATGAGATCTAAAAGGCCTCAAACACTAAAGCTGATGGGCTGGAGGATAATCTTTATAGGGGTTAGATGGTGTAGCTCTACTACAGTAAGCATTTGAGGATGAAGCATTAATGGAAATTATATAAGGAGAAATCTTTCAAATAGCAGGAGGTAGAATCAAAGAGTTCAGATGGTCCCAGGCACTGGGTAAAGGCTGCTCTGAAATTAACCTATAGAAGATCTAGAATATTAACTTGCAGCTCCTGATTTGCTTTTGCACAACCAATAATTTGGATAGGGGTATAATTAAATTAGTAAGTACATGTAATTAGCAGCTTTTTTACTATTAACAGTGGTGGCCTTGTCTTACACTGTATAGTTGGTTTTGATCTGAAAGCTGATAGTGGCTTGTTATTTGCATGGGGGTAATATCTGTGATCAATTTTTTAAGTGATCATGTTGATTACTGTTGCCAAGTGAAACTAGCACTCTGCCTGATCCATTTCTATTCTGTTGAATTGTGTGAAATGCAGTTCCAGTACAGAAACATTTACAAGGATTAGATTTTTAAATGGGGAGAGAGGCTAAAGTCGCAAAATGGCTGTTCTGAAGGAGAGCTTTTGTTCAGCTCCTGAAGATTCATTTCAGGGATGTGACTCCCATTTTCGGTGTTCTCCTTCTTATTTTATGCTGAGTGTCAAATCAATTAAAGGGCAGAAACCTTCCTTGGACCTTTTGCCCTTTTTTGAAGCATTTCAGAAAACACGTGAAAGAGACTTAGAAATACATTAAAAAGAACAAAAATACAACAAATTTAATATTCTTTGTGAGAATTACAGTTGTTGGTATCATGGGTTTGACATCTCTATTTTTAACTGTAAATAGCAAAACATAGGGTCTGCATTGAGTTAATGAAAAAGTTTCTTCAAGGCTTGACAAAATGTTAGCAAACAAAAGGAAGTAAGCTAACAATGATTCTTCAATAGATGTCCCATTGGTTTGGAGATTGGTATCAGAAAGTAATGTAATTGATAGTAAAATAGTAAAAACATTTTTTAATTTTCAGTTGATGGTGTTAAGCAGTATCTTTTAAAGTAGATTGTCTATTTAAAGACAGATTTTGTAGTTAGGCATTGTTATAGTGTTTCTTACCTTCACTTTTAAAAAACATTTTTTTGTAGAATGATGATAGGCATTATTAAAAGTTTCTGGTGCCATGATGTGACAAAATATAACAGCATAGTTAAAGTGTTAAAAACCCAGAGATTTAAAAGTAATTTTGTTTAGTACAATGTAGTTCCTATGACTTCATTGTCCTGTTTAACTATAAAGGTAGTACGAGTTACTTCCTACGACTTTGTTGTTCTGTTTGACTATTAAGATTGATACACAAACTAACCACAGACAGACTGTAAGTAGTTTCATTATATAGACTAGACTGTTTCCTGAAGGCCTACAAATAATTCTCCTCTTCTTCAGTGTTAGGCTTCAGACTGCAACTCAAGTTGCAAAGTCAAATTAGTAGGCAGAAGCCTAGAGCTGTGCCCACTTAACTACCTTTGTGGTCAGTAAAAGACCTCAAACCTGTATGCTTTCAACAGTGATAATACACTAATATTGAAACGTGAGAATTCAGACATGTTTTAATACCAATGAAAGGCTGCTGGTAGAAGACCTCAATATCAAGTGCAAAAAAGGATTGGACATACTGAAACAAGATCACCGGAAAGAAATTGAAAATATATTATCTGATTTCAGCAGCACTCGGGCACATCTCCAAGCAAAGATTTTCTCCTTAGAAACTGCGTAAGTCATTAAAATAATCTCTAGCTCCTACTGACAGCGAATGCTGTTTGAATCTTTTTTTTTAATTACTCATAGGTAGAATATTATAAGCACTGAAATCTGAAGGTATAGGTATTCCTTGTGCAAACACAAAAAGACCCAGAAATATTGTCATAGACTGTCTATCATTTGATGTAAAACAATATACATACAATTTTACAATGCTAAATTAAAACCTGCGCTTAGCATCTGGCACTGAACTGTAAAATCACCTTCATCACAGATGATACCAGAGGCCTTCATTCATTTTGTACTTCATTTTCTTCATCAGAGCAGCGTCTTTGAGGTTAAACTCTTGCTCATTCTCACTTCCTTGCAAATTTCCATTGGCTTATGTAAATAAATGCACTTTGCAGCCCCCTGTGGAGTTAAGTAGCTCTGTGGTGCTTCAGACTGTACAGGAGAGGCCACTCAGAAATAACCCGTAACTGTATAAATCCCTTGACCTCTGGTCTGATCCCAGCTATGAGACACAGGTCCAAAAGAGAGACCAGTCTGCATGTAGGAAGGTCTCAGACCATTCAGATGTAAAGATTTATCTTTTTATCTAAACTCTGAGTTACACTGAATTAAATACAAGCTTGGGAGGAGGATCCTCTCAGAAATGTTTACCCTCACAAAAAAAACACCAAAACAACACAAAATGGTTGTTTGTATTCTCTAATACATTGCTCAGTATGGCAGCTGAACTTCATAGCACACAGTTTCTCAGCAGCAAAACTTATTATCTTGGCTGACAAAATAATGGCTTCTTTTCTCATGGGTCAATCAAATGTTTGTTTTCACACCACCTCTAAAGGAGGTGTAAGTCCTCATTTGAATCTTTTAGCCTGACTAATGTGTTTAAAGAGCTGAACTCACACTACAGGTTTTGGCTTAGAGAGTTCACTAAAGCAGCGTGTATATCCAAGCAGCGTGTATATCCAAGCATCTCTTTTCATGAAAGTTACAGGAACTAAGTGTTTCTGAGCCCTCTGTCAGATGTGGCTGGAATTAGCCTGTCGGTTCTGAAATTATTTGATCAGAAAAGAAGAGAAGTAGATGAATGCAGATCTGCATAGATTTGTTTGGTTGGTTGTTTTGTTTTTTTTTTCTTTAGGAAAGTAGACTAGCCATGTGTAAGTTTGTTAATGTTTAACACCAAGGGCTGGATTTTACACTGGACAAGTGCTTTCTGTTAACCCTGGTGGCAATTTATTGCGGAATTCCACACCATTCTATACTCACATGTAATCCATGTGCAGCTGCCCATTTTTAAAAGTACTGTTTTATCAGAAAGGCCTCACTGTATCCCTGTATTCTAGGCTTGGAATTTAGGGCAGAATACAACTCAGGTAGCCCATGAACCTGGTCTGAAAAAGTCTTTTGCAGTCTGCATTTTCTTTGACACAGACTTAAAGAATTAGAAGAAAAGTCAGGAAAGTGGGAGTCCAGATCTGAAGATACACACCTTATAAGCTGCCTGCAAGACAAATTAAGTGAGAGAGAAGAGATTATCAAGCAACTGGTGGTAAGATTTCCTTTCACATGTATAGATGTTTTGCAGTCTGCTGAAAGGCTTTATTCAGTGCTTCACGCGCAGCTCAGATTGATTTTTTTTTTTTTTTTTCTGTTCTGGAATGCTTTGACAAATGAGTATTTCCAACTTCCAAGAAATAGATGTTTTCCTACATGTAACTTTCTTTCTCCTCAGGAAGGAAGAAAATTTCAGCATTCACTTTTAGCCAGTACTGAATCTTACAGGAATCGATCATTTTCATTCAACCCTAACACAAGATGCTTGACTTCTTCCATGAAGGTAAGATAGGCAGTGCAATTAACACTGCAAATTGTGATGTCTTATTACTAATTGAATCTTAAAAATCAGAACAATAAAGGTTCTATGATTTTTTTTCATGGTAATGTTATTCAGTAGAATTCTTTCCAGTAAGCTGGGTGCTGAGTATAACATAAATATAGCAGAAATATATGCATGTAGGTAAAGATGTTTAAGCAAATATAAAACACTAGAGTTCCAAAGATGTCAGCCTTCCACTGGGAAAAGCACAGCCATTGCCCGCAGATTTGGAAGTTGCTATTTGAGATATTGCATGCATCAAGGGAAACTATAAATTTTGTTTGGGCTTCTCGGGACTTGCCCTTTGCCATTCCAGCTCCTCTGTATGATACTGGCTTTATGTAGTCATACAAAGAAGGGAGGTGAAGTTAGTGGCAAGCACCTGAATTCTGCAAAGCTATCAGCTGTGATGTACCTTAAAATCTCAAGGTCAAATAAGTTGTTTTTATCACACTACCTAATCCATGGATCCTCAGAGCTTATCCTGAATATTTATTTTAAATGCCTACAGGAAAAATGGGAATCTTTGTATTTGTGTGCTCTTCACAAGATATCTGGGAATGAGTTACTGTGTTATAATATTAAAAACATGTGTGTAATGAAGTTTTCTGTTTCAATAAAAAACAGAAGAAGAAACCGGTTGAGGTGCCCAGTCGTGTTGTCAGTGTTCCAAATTTAGCTTCCTACGCAAAGAGCTTTTTGAGCTGTGACTTGAAATCAAAAAGAAGTGCTCCTCAAATAATAAAATCTACAAGCTTAGACCAGAGTTCTGGCTGCCTCAAGGTGGGCTCTCCATCAGCACAGCCATCAGACAGCAGTGCTGCCACAAGGTATTTGGTCATTTTGCAGTGACTTGTATGATAAATTAATAGGTATTCAGAATCTTGTAGGCAATTCAGACACATCTGTAACTAAGCAGTGATGTAAAGGTCCTGTCATGCAATGAACTCTGTGTATTCAGTTCTTTGCAGATACACAAGAGACTTTCCCTGAAGAGGTAGTTTTTAATCAATGCCCAGTAGACTCTGTGCTTGCAGCCTCCTTCGGTATAAAACTGAAGTTGCAAGGATTTAAGTAAGCATATAGTTAATGGTGAACATGGCTGTTTAAAATTGTGGGCGCATATCAGGGTTTCTTAAGGCTGTGCTCTGGTTGTTACTTTTGTTATCTCACTTTACACGTTGTAGGTATAGATGATGTGTTTTCATTTTATGAGATACTTCAATCAATCTAGGCTAATCATTTGGCAAGTTTAGATACTGATACTTAACAAAAAATACAGTTTGCAGGTTTTTCTGTCAAAAGCTTGACTCTTCATGAGTTATGTAAAAGTTTAGTGTTTTATAAACGTGACTGAATAATATCTTCAATAAATAGTTTTAAATACATGTAGTTAACATTATACAGTTATAATGATTTTTTTTTTTTTAACAAAATCCTTCTCACATTATTTCGTATTGGAGAGTATTTATCCTCTGAACTGCGTGCTAGAGTTCTTTCCTTGAAGGCAGATGGTGCTAACCGCTGCCAAAGATGATAACCCAGGACACAGGCTTGGATCCAGTTTGGCATTTCTGACATCTCAAAGATAAAAACATTCCATGTCAGGCCAGATGACTGCCAAAGCAAATCAGATTTGTATTTCAAAGGCAATTGTAAAGGGAGCCTGAGAGTAGCT
This sequence comes from Tricholaema leucomelas, assembly GCA_013400475.1. Classification (NCBI taxonomy): domain Eukaryota; kingdom Metazoa; phylum Chordata; class Aves; order Piciformes; family Lybiidae; genus Tricholaema lacrymosa; species Tricholaema leucomelas. Next base: position 93,031 of record WAAF01001510.1, read on the forward strand.
AGGCTGCTGCTTAGTCATGTAAATCATAGAATCGTAAGTAAAGTCATGCTTGCTACTATGAGCTTACTGAAATTAATGTTAGAAAAGCATCCTAAATGCTGAAAAATCAGGATTGATTACAAAAGCCAGTTAATATTCAGCTAAATCTTTCCATTCTGAATGAAACTTTCACCCAACACTTTCAATGCATAGATTTTATTTCATGGTTTTGAGTGAACTGCAGCTGCTATTTTCCAATTTTCAAGACTTTATATTCTTGAAGCCTCCTTTATTTTTCGAGGTGTCAAGAGTTATATGCAAACATTTCTCCATAGATGTTAATCTGTCCTTTACAGTGTCCTTTGTGTCACTGTTGGTGCTGTTAGCTCAGTTACCTGGCCAGCATAAAGCCCACTAGACAGTGTAGCTGGCACCTTTTGGGCTCATTCATGTGAGCACAGACTCAGTCACAGGATCTTGAGTTTTTCCAGGAGAAAAGCATTAAATATTGATGAGATTTTAAGTAAATTATGCTAATGCTTTTTTGTTTGCACAGGACACATGGCAACGAACCACCAGAAACCAACGATGGCCAGAAACAAGACCCTCAGCAGCATCAAGAATGGTTTACTAAGTATTTTTCATTTTAAAGTAGATATATTTCCATACTTTTCAGGATTACTAGAAAAGCTGTTCCTGTTTCCTTTTAGGGAACAATAATCCAATATATGATTTAGAAGAAAAGAAGAGATGTAATTTCCATGTAAATAATTAGGAACAGCTGCACTTTCTTACATCCAGTAACTATGCATAGTTATAGGTACACATTTTAGAAAAATGCATTTTTTTTAACAACCTCTGTAAAAAATGAGGACGAAAGTAACATTCTGGGTACTGCTATGTGAGAAGACTTTAATCAAGATGCTCCACAATTACATTAAACATACGATTTGGTCTCCAATGCATCCTGTCAATCTGGCTCTAGATGAAAAAAGATCTTAACTCTGTGATTTCTATAGGTTTTTATATATTTGGTGCATCAGATGTTTAAAATACTATCTGCATATAACAATGTAATTTTAAAAGTTTTTAATAGGTTTTTTGTTAAGCTGATTTTAAGCTCTACAGCATGCAGCATACCCCTGAGAATAGCATGTCTATAGCAGGCTGAAGCAGAAATATTCTGGTTTGCTTAATAAACTGTTTTGTATAGTCAACATTGCAATATTCTTGTTGCACTTCAATGTATGCATCAGCTTGATAAAATCAGGACAATATGCAAGTATGAGCATTAAAACTTGCTTGTAAATTGTCCATTTTTTTTTTTGCAAGAGTGCTATGTAATACTGGTGTCAGACTGACATGCTCAGACACAGATTATGGGACCTGCATGCTCGTACATTTTACCTCAGGATTGTTCTCATGCCCACCTTGATGCAAGTGGGTAACTACAGTTGCCAGATCATGCTAAGTGGTACTGGGAGGAAGGACACCAATTCTTTATCAAATGTGAAAGGCAGGGAACTGTGCAGCCAGCAGCCTCGTGTTTCAGATAGGGTAGTTTATCTTCATGACCTTTAGATGCTGTATGATTTGTGTCCCCATTTCATTTCAACCAGCAGGGGGCAGCTACCTAAGAGGCAATGCCTCCAGCTGAGTCTGTGCTGGTTAACACTCTGCTGCCTACTAACGCAGACAGGGCTCCTTTGCTATCGCTACCTCCAATTTGATACATAAAGGTTATGAAGTACTGTACCCCAATAGAAGCTAATTCTATAGAGCGGACAGTGCTGATAACCCAGCATCCACAGTGATGGGTCTTGATTTTGGGAATAGGTATTTTGGACCATCTTTATGCTAGCCTGGCAAACAGATCCCCAGTAACATTAGGCTTGCATTACATGCGCTCCCAGGGACTGCAGTTTCACTTCATCCTCTAAGAATCCAATTTATATATCCTGAGGTGAGCTAAAGTCCAGGGAAGAGGGACAATGGACAATTTACAATTTTCATCATACCAGCAAAGATATTGTTAGGGGAGAGCCAGGACCAAATAATTTAATTGACACATTTTTTTTTTTCTAGAAAGAAAAGGATGAGTTCTGGAGAACACACTTCTACCAGAAAACATGATGAGTAACAGCTTTGCATGTTTTCTACTGAAATATAAAACCAAACCACACTTCTGAACAAAAAAAACCCACATTGCTTAATTATTTGTTTGTATTACAAATAACATTATACAAAAAAAGTGTACAAAGTTAAGAACACCACGCTTGCTTTACATTGCTGAAAATAGTCCAATATGTAAAATCACAGATCACGTTTGCTTCATTGGAGCAGGAATATTGGCAGATGCTTGTTCTAGGTATGCCAGTGGGCCCTGAGGCATTTCTGCAGGCTTTTTGTGCTGCACACTGATATCTTCCAGGACTTGCTGCCAGTGTCGCAGTTTACTCAAATGCTTCTGAATTAATGCTTCTTTTCTCTGCAATTCGTTCCTTAGTTCTGAAACATCCTATGGATGAGAAAATGGTTATTTATAAATAGACAATATTCCTAACCACTTCACATAAAGAGCACGTAGGGGTTTTTTTCTTTAGTTTTCAAGCTAGTCTAATAGGGATTGCAATAATGAAGAAGTGTCTAATGAGCCGGAAGGCACAGGCACTACCTCTGTTCCCTTAGGTCTCATACTTCAGAGATCATTATTTCCAAGAAAATCTTAACTAATTTGTTTCTTCTAATGAAAATATCATCTGTGCTCCAATACTCAAGAAAGCAGCAGGCATCTATCCTCCCTAGGTTCACGGTAAGAGCTCTGTTAACAGTCAAGTTCTACCAACTTAAGGTGGAGTTGAGAAACTCAAAATTAACGTGAACAAGAGACAACTGTGATGACACACAGCTGATCTAGCACAACGCAGGTAAATTACTGTAAACATACCTCCTTAATGACTTGCTCTGGTTTCTGAACTGATAGCTGCAGTCTTTTTTGTAGAAAAAAACATTCCGTTTGTCTTGCCACATCCAGGAACTTCTGGATGCACTGATCAACACCTAAACAGAAATGTAAATATATTCCGAAAAAGCTGATACTGGCAGCTGTCTGCACGTCATTACAAACAATTCTCACAGTACTTTTTAGAAGGATCCGGCTCTGACCTTGTGGAAAGCTCAGACCTTCCACCAGAGCCTCATCATTCCTGCGTGCATTTCTTTCCCCTTGGGCCTCTCAACGCTGTAAACTGGTTACACCTGGCGACCAGCCCCCCACTTTATGCCAGTCACCACCTCACGGAGTTTTTAAACCTCTTTCACACTCAAATGACAAGGCACACACGCCACCGGCTGTGCCCAAATGCACCTGCAAAACTTTGCAAGAAGTTTAAAGGGCAGTTTGCCGTAGATTCGTAGCCCTAGCCGTGCCCCTCTGCATTTCAGGCCTGCAGAATAAACCTGCGGCGTATCTAGGCCTTCGGCGATGCCGAGATGCAGCCTCCCGGCAGCGCTCAAAAGACGCCGAGGGGGTTAACGGGGTCGGACGGGCCGCGAGCCGGGGGCGCCAGGCACCGCCGCGAAACTCCCCGCCCCGACCCTCCGGGGCCTCACCGGTGCGGATCTCCTCCTGGTCTGTGCCGTTCACGTAGTCTTGGCTCACCAACGAGGCAAAGCAGGCCTGCGAGAGGGAAGCGCGAAGGTAAGCGGGCCGTGGAGGGTTTGTGCCGTAAGGGTTAAGCCCACCCGCGGCCTCCCTCACCCCAGCCCACACACCTCGAAGGACGCTTCCAACTCGTCCACAAGCGTGTTGTTGGGATTGCGCGGCCCCGTCGGAGGCGGGATGAGGCCGGCCGGGCCGGGCCCGCCAGGAGGCCCCGCTGGTGGCGGCGGCCCAGGCGGCTGGTTGGCGAACATGCCACTAAGCGAACCCGCCATGGCTCTCCGCGCCGGGCATTGCGACAGCCGCGCATGCGCCGGCGGGCAGCAGCCAAAGGCGGGCCCAGACACTGCCCGCCCCGCCCGCCTCAGCTTTAGCAGTCCCTCATCCCTCTGCCCTTAATCTTCCTCCCTCAGCAACCCGGCTCCGGGGCCGCAGCGAGGCGCAGAGGAAGCCCGAACTGCTAGGAATCGCCCCCAACCCGTTAAATGGTAAAGAGGAGAAGAAAAGAGAAAGCAAAGACATCCTGCTCAGTGGGACCTCCTTCTCCAGCCTGTGCCCTCCCACGCCACCCGCCTTGGTAAGCACTAGTTCAGCACTTGTTACACGGCAGCGTTTAACAAAAATACCACCCTAAAATGAAAAAAAAACAACCCCCACCCTCCGACCCTAGACCTCTCCACCTCTAAGACTGACGTAAGAACCGATTCTGACTAAAACCGTTTCTACTTGGAGCCTGACAGGCTTACAGAAGTGAGCGGCAAAAGCAAGAGAATGACCGAAAACATGCGAGAGGTTCCACACCCCCCCACACCAAACGCTGCTCGTGTTCGTTCATTTTTGTTAAACAGTTACAAGATACACTCTTGCCGGCACATGTTTTAAGCCTTGCCACATAATTTGGTGCTGAAGCCACGCTAATCACAGTAACAGCAACACTACGAGGGTGGGAGTGTGTCATTTCTACCTCCCACACAGCAGCAGCAGGTTTCGTTTTACCAAGGAAAAGCGGTAGAATGGCATTTTTATTAACAACTTTGCAGCGTTACCTTTCATACTACCTACCATGCACCCAAAACTGAACTACAGCTACCATCTCCATCCAGTTTTAATTCTCTCTCAACCAAAACACACACCCAAATAAAGAGATTTATTGTTTGCAGTAGTTATGTAAAGTAAGCATATAAATCAGGCGCTTGTATTTCTCCATAATCATCTTTTAGTACTAAATACCTCAACAGTTCAAAACAACATTTATTTTAAATGGCATAAAATAGAATGACAACTATTGAAAGGTGAGATTTTCTTACCCAAGTAATGATTTATTAAATGCAGGTGTAGTCCTTGCCATAGTGAAAATGTGGTTTAGGCATCCATTTATGGAAACAGTTTAAGACCTTTTTAAGGCAGAACAGATGATTCTGGAATAAGTATTTTATTTGGTACTATGACTGTCTTGACTTAATCGAGCGGCAAACTCCACTAGTGTTCTTGTAGGCCGCCCTGCCATGCCTTTTCGAAGGTAGGGCACCTCATCTTTATTTGACATCACACCAGCTATATCTAAGTGAGCCCAGTGAGAGGCAGTCACAAATTCCTTCAGGAATGCAGCAGCTGTGCATGCTCCTCCAGCTCTGTGGGAAGCAGAAAAGTTGGATTGTTTCCAAAACCACCACCAACAGCACAAACAAAACAAATACACTGGAAGAAAGGGACACATGAAGGATATTGGTACAACTTACCTGCTGTACTTCCCAATGTTACTCAGATCTGCAAGAGGACAGTCTGTCACTTGCTTTGTGTAATGTTCAAAAAGAGGCATTCTCCAAACTCTGTCTCCGGTCAAAATGCTGGCCTGAAAACCAAGCAGTGATAGTTTTGGCAGTTTTGCATTATTTATTCTTTCCCCCCCTCCACAAACTGCATGCATAAACCCTATATTATGCATACTTATTTTTGTTTGGTTTTGATCAGTCAAAAATCTTCAAGCCAAAAGAATAGGTATTAGGATACAAAAATACACAAGACAGTGAATCTTGCTTCTTAGATACTTCAGTGTTAGTCAAAAGCCTAAAGGCTGCCACAAAAGCCTAAAGGCTGCCACAAAAACCTAAAGGCTGCCTTTTTTTCTGTTGTTGTTGGATTTTTTCCAATATATTTTTTGTCATGACAACATAAATCCTTCCCTTTAGAGACTTCTTTCAGCCATCACACTTCAGCCACTCAGGGGGCCTCTCTGAATTTCTGTCCCAGCACTGTTTATGCAACATTATCTACCATGAACTCCTTACCGTCAGTAGTCAAAAGCTTATGCATAAGCAGTGTTAACAGAACATGCAAATCCTCAAGATGATATGCATACTGTTTTTCTGTAAATTAAACCTCACTTAAAGAGCTAGTAATTAATAATCAAAATAATTTTAAATTAGGTAATACCATTCCTAGGAGATTTCAAAATGTAGTAACATACCTCTTAGATCTATATAAAGACAGGCTTTCAGTAACACACTAGATTTTCAGTAAAAACTATTACTTAAGTATTGACTGAAGAAGTCTTACCTCATAAAGGTGATTCCAAAGCCAAGATGAGTTTGTAAACACTCCAGTTGCAGCAGACCCCAATGCAACATCCATGGCACCTAGAGAACTGCATATTCTAAGTTATTCAAGAAAGGCAAAGGTGGACCGTAGCTATTCCTCTGCATCCTGACTCCTCACTCAACTTCCCCTTGTTAACTCCCATTATCAGTTCATTTCTTAAGTATGCAAAACCAAATTTTTACTATGCTTGCATTTTCCAAAGTTTTAACATTGTTCAAATATTTATACAATCTACAAAGACAATAATTCATAAAAATGCTCTATCTTATGAAACTAGGCTTTGTTTTCAGCTTGATGTTTCTTAGCTGAAGTATAATATAATGTCTTCTCAAAAAAAACTCACCCCCCCACCCTTTCCTACATTGTGTCCATGTAGAAAATAAGAGTGGACTTTTCCAGGTTATAGATGTCTACAATTTTCAAGCTAATATATTTTCTTTTGTTAATTTCACTTGCACAGATTTTTGCACAGCATATGTGAATTTAATTGAATAGAGTTCTTACTAAAATACTAAACCATGCCTAAAACAGAGGGATTATATATGTATATTATTTGATGCCACAGAACTGCTTCTCTAATGCCAACATTCAATCCTTAGTGAGATTAAAAAAAAGTTGTTTCACAAAATATGTCTAAGAACTTGCTAAAGGAGCGCTCCTGCTCCCTGCCTGATGGCCAAGGATCCCAAACACTGAACAATCTATAATGTGAGTAAACTCCTCCTATCATGCCACTTATCTGGGAGTACTTTTATATAAGCCAACAATTATAAAAACAGCTTCCCTTCTGTCTGCTGATATTCTCCACAGCATTTGAACTGGTGAAGTTTATGGAACAGAATTTAAAGCAGTAGTATAAATGCATAAAAAAGGTAAATTCATCCACAGCCACTTCACCCATGACAGTCTGTTACAGCAGTTCCAACAATGTATGCACAATGCTGAGGTTTAAAATTTGGAATGATAACTTCATTTAGATACAGCTGTAGAGATGAAACAAAGCATGTTTTATTATGCCTGAAGTGTGCAAACTGCACATAAAAGATGCTTAAGTCACATGAATTCTTTGGAAGATCATGATGATCCTCCTATTATCTAGAATTGGGGAGACATGAGCCTGGTGCTGGCTAGGTCAGAGATCAGGCACCCGGGAAACTGTGCACAAAAATGTGATTTTGGCTTCACCATGGCCAGCACCATATGGATCTGGCAGGATTCTTCTACAGCCATGCCAGTACCTCTATGTCACACAGCCTTGGGAGCTAGGAGGGCTTCACCCAAATAGAAGCACTGGGAAACGCTGTGCAAAGCCATACAAGTCAGTGTAGTTTTCCAGCCGAACCTCACCTATCTTGTTGGGCACATCCTGCATGCCATATCCTTCCCAGGCCTAGAGACACACTGCAGCTCTGCAAGTTGTTAGAGCATAAACTGTGCTAGCTGTGTTCTGCAAGTTGCAAAGTCACCTCAGCTGCTTTCAAACTCAGGTTGGCTTTATATACATAGAGCAACTAATGCACAGTGCAATAAACGAGGGTAAAACAGAATTGACTTTCAAAATGAGCAAGAAAGGGAGACTGCTCACCTGTTAATGTTGCAGCATTCACAATAGCCCTTGCATTAAAATTGTGAGCATAACAGAGAGCATCAGCTAACAGCAGTCTGCCTTCTGCATCAGTGTTATCCACCTTCAGGTAGAAAATTAGTAGAAATTATGAAAAATCCTTTTCACTGACTTAGTTCTCACACATCATCTTAAATAGCTGTCAGATTGTAAATTGTACTCATAGGTCCCAGGAACTTCAAGTAATCAAAATTTATTCAAACTAAAAAAATATTGATATAGACAGATGTAAAATAAAAACCTATCTGTCAGTACCATTTAATCTATTGGATGAGCATGGAACAGTTTGATTCAGTGTGCAATATGCACATTTTGGGTGCATTCTGGCAAGCTCCATTATACAGACAGCCCCTGTGACTTTAAGAGTTCCGATTGTACAGCATGGCTTGGCAACAAAAGGCTTTGATTACATCAGCAGGAAACTAATACTCTTCTTACTCCAGGTAACAGGGAAGTGTCCTGAAGAGTCTGCTGGAAGCAATGCGTATGTTACTGATTCTGAGAACCTGTGTTTAAGAGCACTATAATGACCCCTTGTGCTGAAACAAGACTTTCTACCATGTTCAGTAAGTGACTGTACTTTTCAGTTTTTCCTACCAATTTAACAAACATATCTAATCTCTTCAATCTACATCTTAAAGAATCCTATGATAGCAATGCCTAATGATTAACATGTTTCTTACATTTTTGGAAGAAGTACATTTGCACTGCTTATCTTTCTAAAGAGTCTTTTCAAACATTTACTCTTACTGCAGTCATCTGCACTTGAAGGATTAAACTAAAAAGTATTTGAGATCCAAGTTTCACATGCATACCTGTATTGTTTTTCCATTCTTGGCTCTAACTACATCCCCAGGTTTGTTTGCCTTACCACTGGGCATATTTTCACAGAGGGGTGCCAAACCTCAGAGAGAAAAGAGAAACTAGTAATGCACTTTTTTTCTTGGAAAATATATAGAAAAAGCACTTGGAAAAATGGACAATAATAACCTCAGTAACCAGGAAAATTTGGATTTTGGGCTTAATTTCAAGTTAAGAGTAGTAGTGTTTCCATAAGGAGGTGTTTGGATTTTTTCTATCAGGGAAATTCCTCTGCATCTTGCACCACCACGTTCTCCTATCTACACCATTTCCACCACTAGGATTTACTTCCACTTTTTGCAAGATCTGTGGAGCAATAAAGATCATAGAAACAATCAGGTTGGGAGAAACCTCCAAGATCATCCAGCCCAACCTATCCCCCAGCCCTGTCCAATCAACTACACCATGGCACTAAGTGCCTCATCCAGTCTTTTCTCGAACGCTTCCAGGGACAGCGACTCCACCATCTTTCTGGGCAGCCCATTCCAATGCCAATCATTCTATCTGAATAACTTCCTCCTAACATCCAGCCTATGCCTCCCCCTATGTCTTCCATATATTAATAATTAGTCACATGTAATTGAAATTAAAAACTTCTCCAATTACCACTGAGCCATTTGAGCTCTGCTCATTGGAAGTAAGCATTATGCAAAGTCCAAGAACTCACCATACAACTCCAACCATAAGAAAAGCAAATTAAGATGAGCAAAACTGAGGGTCAGCATCAAAACCACAACTACAAATGGGGTAATAGGATGAAATGCCCTGGACCATTCCTAGGGGAAAACCTGCTCCTGGCACACGGAATAAGTAAACTGTGGAGCTCCCCTTTCCACTGGAATTACCTACATAGCTTTTTGCTCGCCCTTTCCATCGCACACCTGTAGGTAAGGAACGCTGACAGGATGCGCTTTGCTGCCTTCTACTGGTTGAAGCATAAAGGTGACTAAAATACCAATTTCCTCCTGTCGAGGTTCTTAAACGCAAAACTTATTCTAGAATGGATGACGTATCATTACCAAATGGTTTTTGGCACGTCTCCTGAATCAGCTCACTGAAATTTAGTTTCAGTGGAAAAAAATATACATGGCTTGTACCTAAAAATAGTATCAGCAGCCTGGGTTTTTTGTTGGCTGGTCTAGATTTCTGCTGAGATAGTCACCTAAGGAAACAAGAGCCGATCCTGCTTCCCTGCTATGCCAGACACTCAGGGAGGTAGCTCAGCTAACTCCTTTTCATTTGTAATTGCTTATACAGATACCTTCATTATAAGATGGGAGAAGTGGGAGAAGGGGTTCTGAAAGATTCATTAAGTTTAGTGACAAGTCATCTCTCCCCTAAGATCTAAAAATCATGCCTCCGAAATTTTAATTCAGTGTTCCAGTATTTTATTCAAGCAAACCCAGTAATTTTTTGATACGCAGGTAAAAATGAAAAAGAGGCTGAGCAAGCGAATAACAGAAGTAGGTCTGCAAGAGCCCATGACATTTCTGTCAGCAATTACTACTGCTGATACTAGAAAGTTACTCTCTAAATTAAATCTTGTACAATTAAGATTTTTGGATGCTTACAGACTTACCAATTATGTTAAGAGGTAGATTTAAAGCTGCTGCTGTCACAATGGCTGAACAGATGGTTGCTGCCCCACCCATGTCTGCTCTCATTGCATCCATGCCTGATGACGGCTTCAGTGAAATGCCACCACTGGAACAGACAGCACAAGTATCATCCAACATGTAGGAGTTCCATGTCACGTATGTTGAGAATATTCTGTCCATCAGTAGGTTTTAGCATTATCTATTAGTAAATGCTAGACTCGGTGTTTTCAGATATTCCTGCCAAACCCCAGCAAGCAGATTGGAAGCAAGGTACCTGGGTTTTCATTTCAGATAGTCCCAAGTTACTTTCTGATAATTAGGATGCCATGAAAATCCAGGTAACTTGTAGCAGACTAACTCCTGTGCAGAGGAGCACAAAACAGAACATGGAATAGTGCCCATAGTAAAAATCAGCATATAGAAGGAGGAACAGACTCCTATGTGACAGGAAAAGCAGTTGCAAGGAGCTGTTGCAAAGAACACTCTTTCTTTTATCATGATCTAGGTGTCCACTCACAGACTGCAATTCTAAACATGGAAATTCTTTATCCAGAGGTTCACTCAGGCCAGTAAAAGGAAAAAAAAATAGCACATTCTTTGTTTTCTTTCCCTCTGAATTTCCATTTTCCCCTTACAAGTTGAAAGTACATTCAGTTCCTACTTTGTCCAACCACTCAAGCTTGTCTTATACCCAGGAAAGGTAGCACAATCTACTATACAAGGCAAGTCTGCTGGAATGACACTGGAAGATGTGTGGAACAAAGGAATATCATCTCTCTGTTGAACTTCCAATAGCAGGAGGGCATTTCTCCCAGCTTAGGCCATTAAGATATCAGCATACATACCTGTCAAACGTAACTCCTTTTCCTACAAGTACCAATGGGGAGTCATTTATATTGGCACCACCTGAATAGTGAATCTCCAGAAAGATGGGAGGTTCAGCTGAACCCCTGGCTACACTTAGGAATGCTCCCATCTGTTGTGTTGCTATCCAAGATTCTGGTCTGGAATAGAAATATGAATTTAGTTTTGTTGGTTTAGGTGGGGGTTTTTTTTTGGCAAGTGAACATTTGAGCAAGGTGATTTTATTCATTTCCAAGACATCAAAATTCTTGAAGGTTCATTATTTTGGAAACTGTCAGCTAAATCAAACCATTGCTACTTTTTTTTTTCTCCAGTGAAACACAAAAACACTTCCAAGGTTGCTGTTTTTTTTGTTTGCCTTGTTTGAAAACAAAACTAAACTACAAAAAACCCCACAACATCAAAATGACAAAACAAACAACAGCTAACAGCTCCTCCAGGCTTTCTGCATCAGAAACATTAGATGTACACTTGCCCACAAAGCTGTAGTCTCTGAAGGCACATGAAGTAATATTGCAGCAGGTTACACTTAAACATTCTGCTGTCAAGATGTTTAAGTACAGGAGAAGTTGATTTTCCTCTGTCTTTGGCGTCTCAACGAAAATGTTTCCTACACTTGCACAACCAGTTAACCCATTTCCACTGGAGAGCAGTAATTAGAAATTCAAAGGCAAGAGGCATTAGCTATACAAATTCAACTGCAAGGGTTTTATAGCTCCATCTTAACATTTTTTGTAAAACTAAAAACCACCTCAACAACAACAGAAAAAAACAGAGTATGTTTAATATACCACATCCAAACAAAAATGCAAAGAGACAGATAAAATCCACCTGGGAAGAAACAAAAGGTATTAGAAAAAAAGGTACCTACTATTTGCCCTCTATCCACTGAGCCTTCTCATCATACTTCCTTCCACTGCACATGTTAATTAAGCATTACTGACTGCAAAACTAATTGACAATCATTTTACTGTGACCTAGTATCTTCCTTACTCTGACAACCAGAAGCTTGCTTTCCAGTCCTGAGAGCAGCCTGAAGTCTGTGCACTGTTAACACCTTTCTGCCAAACACTTCCCCTACCTTTGTCATTTAAGTGGCAGAGTGAAAATGAGATCCTACTGCAGGATCCTAGGATCCCTACCTAGGAGGTATCTTATTCTACAGAGGAATCATTTCAGTGGAATTTACCTTATATGGACCTTGACATTGCTGAAACTTCTGAGCTTCTGTTCAATATGTTCAGCAAATTTGGTTGGAGTTATATAATTGGCTGGAGCCTCCATGAGGTACCGAGCGAGGTTCTGACCCTCTGCGTAGATAACACCTTTGTGCCAGGCTTCACTTTCTGCACTAAACGACACCACACAATAATCAGGATCATAAACATTTGCAAAAGAGACTGTCAGTATCCATCTGTTCTCTCATGTTTAAAAATGTAGTGTCATTAATTGGGAACAATTAAGAATGCCACAGTAATCTTACTATGAGCAATTTAGTACAAAATCCAAGGTGCATCTACTGTAGGAGCTCATCTCTAGTTGCAGTCATGCCAAATGCTTCACAGAAAGCTAGAAAAGCAGAGAGATTTAAAACTGTCTAATACATTAGCTCTTGTCCTAATCCTTACTAGTCAGAGATTGGCTTAAATCCTTAAACATCAGGTTTAATACCCCTTCCAAAATTTGTAATCACATTAATTATAACAGCCATGAAAGTTTTTATTTACCATATAAAGCTTCCAATTCTGTTTTTCCCTTTAGTGCCATGTGATTATGAGATAGAAATGAAATCTGGATGTCATTTCACAGTGCACTCAAGGTATTTCACTAATCAATGACATAGCAAATGTTTGAAGAGCTGCCTGCAGCAAAAACGGAAACGTCCCCCTGGTTATTCTTCAATGCTACCAGCACAAAGTCTTCCATTTTACTAAGAACTGAAGGACTTAATTACTTTAAAAGATACCACAAAGCAGGACATTAAGCTGGATTCTGCCTCTTAGAAGAACAACACAGTGAAAAAGGAATCTGGGAGGAATATAAAAATACTGCCTGGATATGGAGGGGTGGAATTATGAAGCCAAATCTCACCTAACATTGAAACTGTTGAGAAGTCTCACTGAAGAGCAACAAGAGGATTTCAATGGGTACATCAGGAAGGTCAGGAACACTGCTTGTTAAATAGGGCAAGCAATCTACTGAGCATTTGGAAGTTCACAGTGTCTGCTTTGTGTCAGTCTTAACTGACCAGCTTCCACATTTCCCAGTTCTTTGTGCTTAGTAACAAAGTTTGGGGAAGAAAGGCACATGGCAGATTACACATGGCAGAGGAAAACAGAATTAGAAGTGCTTAAGGAAGCTGGATATACAGAAGTCCCTGGTAGCAGGCAGGACATGTAAGTACATATAGGAAAAAAACTCTTCTCTACATGACAGAACATCATAGAATCATAGAATGGTTTAGGTTGGAAGGGACCTCAAGGATCATCCAGCTCCAACCCCCTGCCATAGGCAGGGACACCTCCCACTAGAGCAGGCTGCTCAAGGCCTCATCCAGCCTGGCTTTAAACGCCTCCAGGGAGGAAGCATCCACAACCTCCCTGAGCAACCGGTTCCAGTGTCTTACCACCCTCACTGTAAAGAACTTCCTCCTAACATCCAATCGGAATCTCCCCTCTTCCAGCTTAAACCCATTCCCACTCGTCCTAACATTACTAGACCATGTAAATAGTCCCTCCCCAGCTTTCCCGTAGGCTCCCTTCAGGTACTGGAAAGCCTATATCCTATATGGAAGGTCCAAAAATCTACTCCGACAGAGTAAAAGGAGATGAACTAAACTTTGTTCTGGAACCAAAAGCTCTGATATTACTTTCTCAGCTCTCAAGTAACAGGGATATCTATTTAGAGACCAGAAGCACCCAAGCTTCTCTTCTTGCGTCATACTCTGTGAATGAAAATGTAACAAATTAACTATGTACAACCTATCCATCACGGTATGGGCTGCTGTCAATTAGCATTCCTTGACTCTTAAGAACATTTATTAATTTACAGAGTTTGAAATACTCTGCTCCACAATTTTGGCAAGCCATACCAACAGAAGTCCATTTATGTCACAATCTATGCTTCAAGTAACTTTTTACTTTTATTTTTGTCTTAAGCTTTCTTTTCTATGAAGCAGCATTTATTTACCCTTATGTTCAGAACTTGGCATACTAACAAAACATATGGAGCAAAGCATAAATGTACTTGAGATGTAAAATACTTGAGGAAATTCAAAGGAGTGGCAGGAGTTAAGAGGAATATTGCTGCTAGGCCTATTCTTTCAATTTGGTGTTTTTCTTGTGCACAAGGATATATACAGTTTTATAAAGAAATAGGCAAGCTTTCTTTTTGTCGTCACCTTCCATGAAGCTGAACTGTAACCACAGGTTTCTTTTTCTGCTTCAGCTCATTATATTCATGCAATCCAAGGACAGCACCTTCTGCAGCTGCTTGAGCATCTCCACAGGGGTCTACTTCAACACAAGGGATCTCCAGATCTTGGATCTGCCTACAACCAACTGAAAAACACAAACCAGAACTAGTAGGTTGAGTACGACACCAAACAGCAAAACCCAGGGTTCTCTGGTGATCAGTGTGACATTTTACAGAAAAAAATGTTAACAAGGTATCTGAGTTTAGAAGCAAATAAATTAAAAATAGAACACATTGGAATAATTCAGAATTACAATGACCATCTACTGACAAATTTTGACTAAATTATCACATGATGAATTTTAAGGATTAAGACATTTCATGAGAAAGAAAATGAAAGTCTGTGGTGACAGGTGTCAGTCTGCAACTCAAGTATCTGTTACAAATAGAGTGGCAGAAGTAAATACATGTGCATGCTTAGCACATATCATAAAGCAAATTGGTGATGCTCTCAGGCTTCAAAACAGTAGTAATTAAACAAGTGGAGCTGGATGATCCTTGAGGTCCCTTCCAACCTAAACCATTCTATGATTCTAAACCTAAACCTAAACCATTCTATGATTCTAAGTGCCTTTTCTATGATTCTAAGTGCCTTTTCAATGTTACATGGTTTAGGAAAGTTATTTGATATAACTAACTGCAGTTACTTGTCTACAGATTGATTTAAATGCCCTCTGACGCCTTCCTCACTAAGCAAAACCTTACATGATTATTGGGGACAAGTAACAAATTCATCAAACTCTGCAGTAGTTTTTGCATTTCTAAACAAATCCCATCTGAACTCTTCAAAAACAAACATGGTGCACCACAGCAATAACTCAATAGGCAACACGCTTAAGAAAGCTGAAAACCAATTAACCTGCAACAGCTGCACGGATATTTTCTTTGCCTTCATTCCAGTTTTCTTTGTCATTTACTCCAGCATTCTTCTTACCCAAGCCAACTACAACCACACTTGGAAAGTCCTAAAGAAAGCCAAGACAGATGGATTCACTTTCCTTATGCTTACAGCCACAGCAGAGAGTGGTTAAAAAGACCTTACTTTACCAATCAAAGCAAGAACAGAACTGAAGTACATTCAGTACTTTCTGTTACATTTCCTTAAGCATGCCAGTATGGTACCATTGTTTTGCACTCCCAACCATTTGCCTTAGGCATAGAACCGGTTGCTCTGGTGTCCAGTTATTAGTTATTTATGTGCAGTTATTAGTCAGTTATGTGTATTGAGCTTTATGCTCAACACAAAGCAAACTTCATACTTCTAAGAGCAAGTCAAGAAGTCCTTTGAAAGCAGACCCAACTTTCCAGCTGCAACAAAGGGCAAAACTGAGCTGGAGAAGTCTTAAGTTTTTGGTGCAGTAATACATTCAAGGAATTAAAATCACTTCAAAGGCCGTTAGCTCAGTTCAGGAACCGAGCTGGTATGATTTGCCAGGTAACAAACCAAAGCTGCACAGAGGTACACAGCTCCAGAAGTCAAAAAAGCCACAGAGCACAGCAGACATGCTTGTCTCACAAGCTGCAAGCAGAAGGCAAAAAGGAAGAAATGATAAAGATTATAAGAAAATTTTAATTAAGTCAAATTTGTATAAAACTCAAGGTTATATATGTGGACAGATGTCCTATAGCTCTGCAGAAAAATTAAGTTAACCTTGGGCTTTCCCTTTTGTCACAAATGGCTCTCTGTCAGATTCTAAAAATCAGCTTTCACACTGGCAAAGCCTTTTACTCCACAAGATGATACAACTAGTGTCAACTTCAGAGACATTCAGTAATATTCTTCTGCCTTCTCTTGCAGAGATTTGCTGTTTCCTGCAGAGGCCATCCTGTATGCGGAATTGGAGTAATGGGACCTTTAGTGGTCTCAACTGCCATGAAAATTCTGAAAGCCTTTCAAGTGAGTCCGGTATCACCTCTCAGGAATCTCCATAAAGGAATTTATACACTGTAAGCAACACTTATAAAATTTATTTAAAACTATTTAAATAGCTCTAAAGTAAGATTCAGTTACTTAGGGACACCTGGAGTCATGTTATGCTTGTCCAGCCTCTAGCTACTACTCCAACTGTACCATATTGGCCAGTTCCACGTAGATGTATTATGTGTACTACCATCTCCTGGATAGCACCAAAAGCCCAAGCTTAAGCAGCTGAATCCCTGTCTCACACCCTTGTCTGTGCAATCATGACCATGCAAACAAAAGTTCTGTTTGAAGAACAGTTCCACCACAGACTTCTGCATTCACTCCTGAATGCAGAAGCAGCAGTCTGGTCCACAATTGTGGTGCTTCAGCTCACTCAGTAAGTAGCTATTTAGCACACATCCCCTTTGAAGCAGACACAAACATGGGGAGTGCAGAGTAGATTTTAGCAAGAACCACGTATTTTATTAGGAGCAAGAACCACGTATTTTACTGGGAGCGGTGAGAGGGAAAGAAGAGTAGAACAGTTCTACAAGCACAGCAGTGAGCTCACCTTAAGATATAAAGGTAAAGCTCAGACATTAATCAGTGTGCATATGAAAATCCAAAGTTCATACCTGATGCAAACCATAGAACATGCGTGTTTTGCCTTTCTTTAAAGGTGGCCCGCACCTAGAATACAAAGGATTCTTTCAATAGAAAGAATGGTGATATATCTTACAGTACTGTATCCACTGTCACCATGCAGTACTCCTCAGCCCAGTACTGATTAACAGAAAAGGACAGTTCCTATCAACATTTTGCATGTTTTTTCCACAGAAGTGCCCCTCCGAGTAGTGGCATAGACACAAACACTTATTAAGGTAAAAAAGATTGTTTATATTGGTGTCCGTAGGTACT
Source organism: Tricholaema leucomelas (assembly GCA_013400475.1). Classification (NCBI taxonomy): domain Eukaryota; kingdom Metazoa; phylum Chordata; class Aves; order Piciformes; family Lybiidae; genus Tricholaema lacrymosa; species Tricholaema leucomelas. The sequence goes on from WAAF01001510.1 coordinate 110,511, forward strand.
TTAATCTAGTTCAGAAACTTAGCAGACACTTACACAGACAGAAGTTCTCTCAGTTTTCCAGACACAAGCCTATCAAAAGCCTCTCCTGCACTAGTGAGCTGGGCAGCACCTCCATCCTTTTCACTTGAGTGGATTCCCAGAACAAGACCCTAAAAAAAGGAATGCATTTATATAAACAACTCAAAATGTACAGATCCCTGTGAAAGCCAGCAAGCACACTATTCAAACCATAGCTCCCAGTGTGTACACTCATCTTTGTTTATGTATTAGGTGCATCTAATGTTTGCACAGAGCAAGAGTAGGTCAGGATTAACTACTGCAACTACTTGTAAGCATAAACCATAAATGAGATATCGTATAACCGTAATAACAATAACCTTAGCTATCACTTAAAGGAAGGTTCTTTCAGTTTCTAGTTTGGAAATATATGACAGCTTCTTCCCGCCGAAACCCACATCTCTCCAGCGAGGTGCATCCAGAAGGAGCAGAGGGAGCCGCACCGCTTCCTACTCAGGACGCGGGCGGCGCAGTGCCGGAGAAGGAAGGCGGTGCTGCCTCACTGGGCACCTTTGCAGGGCGCACCTCCCCGGCGGACCTAGCACGGCACCGGCACCGCACCCACCCCAACATCCTAAGTGCCCCACACTGGAGCTGGGGGGCACACAGCGGCGGCAGTCCGGAACCAGGCGTCCGGCACGTCCAGCTGTAAGCAGGAGACTTAGGGAGCCGAGCCGGGAACAGGGGCCCACACACACCCTGTGCCCCGCTGCCTTCTGTCTCGACTCTCCCCGAGCAGGGGAGGCCGCGGTGGAGGTGTTTCTTCGCTCCCTCCTCACCTTCCCGCCCGCCCCGCTGCTGTAGCCCCGCGGCGAGGGCCCCCAGGCCCAGCAGCTGCAGACCAGAGGCAGATGGCGACCTAGGCGGCGCGCAGCCACCCTCTGCAGCCAGGGCAACAGCATGGCAGGCGCGGAGGCCGCCATCACTACAGCATCCACGCGGCGCGCCCAGCAGCTCATCAGCCGTCGCCGCGCTGGGCGGTGCTCGACGGCAGAGAGGAGGGGACAGCAGGGAAGGCGGAGCGCAGGACGGCGAACGGGCCGCAGTCGGAAGGAGCGTGGGTAGGGCTTTGGCGTGTGGCGGCGAGGCAGCGTTTGTACGCCGGGCACTGGGGCGCTGGGTTGCACGGCGGAGCTTTGCCCTCTTGTGGTGTTCGCAGGTGTTGCACAGCGCGAAGCGGCTTCAATTACGGCTTATCAGCAGCCCCGGCAGGCATGCAGGATATTTAATTTCCATAATGCAGATGTAAGTATAAACGGTTCATGAAAAAAAAAATCAAATTTTAATTGTAAAGGCAAGGACAGCCAATTTGCATTATACTCCACCACGGCTGGTGGGTTACTTGTGTAATACCATCACGTCTGTCTAGGAAGAGTTGATTAGTTTATGAGAGAAAAGGAACAGCACTCCCAGATGAAGAAAAAAAAATCCCAAACCAAAACACTAGCAAGCAAAAAAAACCCACCACCAGTGAGAATTATTATGGTCATATTTCATCAGGAAAATTCATCCCAGAACACTGGATCATCAGTGTAATACCAAATTTTATGCTTCCCTATCAGAGTATGGAAACAAATTGGAGTTTGGTGACATATTTTGACAGTCAAGACACTTGGTTTCAATGAAATCATATTCTACCTGAGATTTACAAACTATCTCAAACTGGATTTTCTAAAACGTGTGAACAGCATACATTCACTGCAGAGACTGGGCAGTGCTGAGGAGAATGGTACTTGTAGCATTTGTTTCTCCTGCTTTCCAATGTGTTAACTGCTGGTACTGTAGACTGATACCTTTACTCGTGTTTATTCCAAAATCATCCATTCAAATCAAAAGCTGAAGAGCCAAGAAGCTGTTTCTCTCATGACAGTTCACTTGACTAAAGCAGTTCTGTGTAGATTTATTAATACATTATATCCTCTGCTGTAACGTTGGCTTCTTCTGTTTTAGTCTTAATTTTAGGGAAATTAATCCCACTAATGGCTACTAGCAGCAAATTTACCGCATGTGCTGTGGCACCTGCCACACAAAGCCAAAAACAGTCTTCAAACTCTTCTTCCAAGATAATGAATTGAAAGACATTTTCCCGAAAATTGGCAATTCTTTCTGTGAGGTGGTGTAGTTTCACAGCAGCCATAAAGCTGGTGACTGAAAGTACAATAAATCCACCTGCAACAAAATGAAAGAAGTATTCACTGTTGTTGTCAGAAGAAGAAAGATATCTTCATTGTGCTTCGGAAGGCTTGTTATGACAATGAACAGTATAGAGAGTAGGGAAAGGTTTGGGCATGGCTTAAACACCTTCAAACTGCTTAGACTTTATTGTATGGCCAGATATCATACCAATGTTTGTCATAAAGTTAGTGAGACAGAGCCTAAAGACTGGCATTCACAGCTTCTGCAAAAAGTTGATTTAACACAACAAGCCAAAGTGCCACCTGACAAGCTTCTGTTTTCATAGATAAGAATTCACTGCCTACTTAATTTTATTCACAAGCCAAGAAGATATTTAGTAAGGCAACAGAAGGATCATGTAACATTTTGTATGCATGTGACCAGTGAAAAGTCTTGACAAATGATTTTACCTGCAAGGAAGTTCCAAAGGCATAATCCTGCTGGACCTGTAATAGCCCGGTAAGGAACTTTGATTGCATTAAGAATGCAGAATCCAAAACTGACCAGAGAAAAGAGAATGGCCACACAGAGGAACATTATAATCATCACATGCAGGCCTGTATTCAGCTTCTTCACCATGTGGGGGAAAACTGTCAAGAAAAAAACAACAATAGATATTCAGTGCGTATTTTTACTTGACAACAGTAAACATCACAAAGTGCTGCTGTTACAAGCTCAAATTATACTTAAGACTGTTTTTTTTTTTAGAGGTGATCTTATCAGGTAGTTACATCTCAGTTCATGATGCTTTATTTGTCACTACATCAGGCAAAGCAGAATCCTCAGGATAGATGCTGCCATGGAGTCTCCTGACACATTCCAACTGTGTTTGCTTTGCTCAGGCAAGACACTTGTCTTCCCCAGTTCATTTTCAGGGCTGGATTTGCTTGTCAAAACATGAACTTACTATGCCAATTTAGATGCCTTAGGACTACCTTAACAACCATGTGGGTCTAATGTGCTGTGACTGGGTACGTGGAATACAAGATCGTGTCCTCCAAATACATATTGAGGCCATGTGAAGTCATGGTGGAATATTGGGCTTTTCCTCAGGTTACACAGAATAATGAGAAAGTTTGTGAAAGAGCCCAGAAAGTTGTACAGAGATTTAAAGAAGATTGGCTACTTTTTCCTCATTCTCTCTGACAGGCCAGGGCATAACTGGGACTGTGCATCTGGTGGCCTTGAAGAGGAGCACAGCAGAGCTGGAAGAGATTTGACCTGCTGGCCCCTCTACCAGCTATTCAAACTCACTAGACAAAGCCTTTGAGCATCACTGCTATGTCCATGTCATAAAGTTACAGTTGCAGTCAGAGCTTGAGCAAGACTTGGTCTTCGGAGAAGTGACTAGTCCAGATTTATCACAGCTTAACAACTGTTCATGCTGACCCAAGGTGAGGTTGGTCCAGTTCTCTTCTTTCCCCTAAAGCCCCACAGTGTCTTGCCTTTCTTCGAGCTTTTATAGTGATGCTTGTGCAGTTGTGTAGTCCCTCAAGATCCTGCGGGAATCTAGTTTTTTATTTTTATTTTATTTAGATTAGTTTTGTGACCACCTTAACTGCCTGAACTACCTCACCACAACAGCAGCAAAGGATGGGGTACAAGAGCATCACTGTGGGGCTGGAAGAAGGAGAAACTGTGGCAGCTTCTGCTCCTATTAGTTTAAGTTGTAGTGGACCTGCACACTGAACTAAAAATCTTTAGTGTAAAATATAATTTTCACTACAGCACAGGATGTGTGAAAACTGGAAATCATCCAAACTATAGCACTTTTGAGACCTCAGGGAAATCTTTTGAGACCTCAAGGAAATCTTTTAAGTCAAAGAAACTCATATAAAGAAATTCTATACTTTTTAAGACTTCAGCCATTTTCCCCCTTCAAAGTTACCAGAAAAGAAGGTTAAAATTTCTTCAACATGTTAAGAAAGTTAGGACTATCTGCTATGCCAGACAGCTGCATTATAACAGCTAAGAGAAGCACAGGAATATGTCCACATAAGTAAATATCTACTTCTTCAAGGGAAAAAAACCCCAAAAGTTAAAAGTTAGGCACTCAACAAAGAAGGCAAGAACAGATACACAGAGAGACTACAGAGCAACACTTGGCATAGGAGAGAGTCAGTCAAGGAGAAAGGCAAATTTACAGGGTCATCTCTAAATACATTTCTCCCCTTCACAAGATTAAAAGGAAACCCTCAATCTAGCCCTAGGGATTTTATTAGTACAGTATTACAGAAAACAACTGGTAGGAAAAAAGCTAGCCTGAAATGATATTTGTACTCAGATCCCAAACCATAAAGACCACAACAGCCACAAATACAAATTCCATAATAATGAAACAGTTTTGCATTCTACAGCATTCTGCAAACAAAAAGAACAGGGTTGAGCTAGGCATTAGACTAAACATTCAACCAAAATGTACTTACTGGTGAATTTGGAACGTCGCCCACCCAACCCACACTGCCGTATTTTGCCGCCTCGAAAGAGTCCGTAGTAAATTTCTCCAATGAACTTGACCAGCTCGGGATCTGTGGCATTGACCAAATCAGCTCCTGTTTTGCAAAGGATCTTTCCAGTCATCCATTTTGGGGTCCCCATTGCAACAACAATCAAAATAAAAGATGCAAAACTTATTAGAGAAGCCAAGGCAAATAAAGTCTTTTTAAAGCAGCCAGGCATCCTAGTGGCTTCATGGAATCATCACCAAGGCCTCTCTGCAACAATCAGGCATGTTTGTCATTTTTTTCTTCTGCTCCAAAATCCACAAGCAAATAGCAGACATTTCAAAATACCAGTTGTTGTATTTTGAAGTTCCAGAAATTAATCTGTACAGTTAAAGAATCAAGTTAAAAAAAAAATATTTTGCTGCAACAACATCCTGAAATTGTTACAAGCAAGAGCTTCCTTAAACGGTACTGTGATGATGCTTGTTTCTGCAGGAAGTAATCCTATATCTCTTGCCTGGCTAAGGTTTCATCGGAGGTTTAACTGTCCTGCTCAGATGACATCTTTACTGTAACCTCATGGGAAGAAAATTAGGAGCGCGTTCTGGGTTTTTAGACTATTAAACCCGTGAGTGTGTACAGGGGACAAAGCATTAAACCCACCTAATTTGGCACCGGGTTCTTTTGCTGGCGGCTCAGTCGCGTTCAGCCGCAGCCCTCGTCTCTCTCCCCCACTCTGCCTCTAAATGTCACCGCTGCCAGCGCCACTCGGGCCATCCCTACGCCTCGCAGCGGGACCCTTCCATCTCCAAACCCGCTGAGACACAGAAATGATGTCTCAGGATGCTAACGTTCCATGTACGAGTTCTCCAAATTAACCGGGCCGCACGCAGCAACTCGCAGCCCGGGGTAGCCTGGCCGTAGCTGCCGAGCGAGCGGCGGAGCTCGGCTTCAGAGGCTGAAGCAAGCGGCGTAATTCAAGCTACAGATGCGAGCCGGGAGTACGAAACAAAACCGGACGGAATTGCCAATGCTTCTACGGTTACTGCTACGCAAGGCCCGCGGGGACCTTTATATACACTAATTAATTATTCCTAGCAGCATCGCTAGGGACAGGTAACATACTCCACCGCTAGAACTCCGGCCGGGTAGGAGAGTGAGTGCTCGCCTAGCGCTGACAGCGCCACCGGCTGCCAACCCGAGCTAGGCCCAACCTCCAAAGACCCCGGGGACGCCGCAGGAGCAGCGCGTCCGAAGGTAAAACTCCCACCGCGACAGACGCATTTTCTCCCGCTTCCCGACACGGGCACAGCCCCGAAGAACAGGCAGCAAGCCCTGCCTCCTCCCGCCCCTCACTGGGGACGCCCCGCATGCGCAGACGAAGGTGGCACGGCGAGCCGCATCCAGAGAGGGGCAAGCAGCAAGCAAGCATGGCTACTGCGGGCAGGGTGTTGGTGTACGGGGGCAGAGGGGCACTGGGGTCTCAGTGCGTGCAGTACTTCAAATCCAGGAACTGGGTGAGCGCTGGGTTGGGGGTGGTGGTGCAGGGAACCCCGCTGAAGAGAGCACTACTGCACCGGGATAACGGCACTGCCACGGGGCAGTCGGCGCCGGGAGAGCGCCCGAGCCGCAGGGCAGCGTGGGGAGTTCCGGGGAGCGGGCTCCTAATGCGCCTTCCTCTCGCCGTGGCAGTGGGTGGCCAGTATTGACCTGGCGGAGAACGCGGATGCTAGTGCCAACGTGGTGGTGAGGCCAACCGACTCCTTCCCCGAGCAGGCCGAGCAGGTGGGTTCCTGCGGAGCGGCTGCTGTCCGGGATGCCTGAGGCAGCCATTTGCGAGCGAGGCTGTGGTAGTAGGCGTCCAGCTGCTCACCTCCAGCTGTGGCAGCAGCGGTGAGGAATGCAGATGCTGCCAGCAGTCTGATCTCGGGCAAGAAGCTGCCGCTTTTGGGCTAAGAAGCCGGTGAGTCCGTTGCAGTGCCCTTAGCCCGAAGATATGGCTTCTGCTGTGTGCTTCTTTGTAATTTCCTTGACTTTCACTGATCTGACTTTCATCTGTGGTTACCTTTCAACACAGTTATTTTCTTTTGAGTTCGTAGATAATAAATGTTCATTTTCTGCAGCTATTTAAATTGCTGTGTGCTGTTACTTGGCTACATAACTGTAAAGAAGTAGCTTCCAGGCAGTCTTGACATTTATTGCTGTACTTTATCAATCCAGTGTTTTCAGTATGTTTTTGTTCTGTTTTGAAGGTGACAGTAGAAGTCGGGAAACTTCTTGGTGAAGAAAAGGTGGATGCAATCTTGTGTGTAGCAGGAGGATGGGCTGGAGGCAGCGCCAAGGCTAAATGTAAGCATTTGGTACATACGTGCTAGTTAGCCCATGAATAAAATCTGAGAGAAAACCTTAGAAATTATGGTAATAAAGATACTGGAGGTCATTATTCTTTGAGTGCAGAAGAGGACATGAGTGCAGAAGAGGACATGAGTGGAAGAGTACAAAATAGTTCAGTCATAAGATGTAAATTGATGTTTTACCCAATGTGGAAGCAGAAAATGGTAGAAACCATGCTTTTATAGTCCTGCTGTATTCGGTGTGGCAGTAAAGAAATGGGAGTTAGAAGTCTTATGTCTTTTACTTAATTTCACAAATTCTCTTCCTAATCAGCTTTGTACAAAAACTGTGATCTAATGTGGAAGCAGAGTGTTTGGACATCAACTATTTCCAGCCATCTAGCCACAAAACATCTGAAAGAAGGTGGCCTCTTGACTTTAACAGGAGCTCAAGCTGCTTTATCTGGAACTCCAGGTAAAATGTAACGTGTGATCACTGCTGAGACATCAGTAGTTCCAGCTTATCTGATTCTCGTTGTAAATCAACGGTTTCACTCCCCAATTTCTTGATGTCTACTACAATTGGAAAATTGCTGCCAAAATACTTAGCTTTAATTTACAAGTAGCAGTATTGAATCTTGAAGCTGGAGTGCAAACAGAATCAGTATTTGGGTAATGTTTGGTATTCATTGGTGAAATGTGTTTGGCTAATATATGATACAGTAAAAAAGAAAGCATGGACAATAATGAATAGAAGCACCCAACAATCTGTCAGTACACTGCTTAAATACAATTCAGTCTCCTCTGTGTGGTCTGAAAAGCAGAGTCCATAATTGCCCAGTTTTTCTGTTGGTAATGACTCAGCTGGTTCTGTTGAACTGTGGTTGTTCTGTTTTTGTTCTGATTCCAGTCCACCATTGCTTCAGACATAGATAAGCTTGTTGACCTTTGGCTTTGCCCTCCACTAGCTATTTAATGTGAATTTGTTTTTTTTTCACTTCCTCCTCATGTTGATCTGCATGAAGGAGGAAACTTGGGAACAAACTAAAATTGAAGAGTGGAAAAAACAAAACACAGACACAAAAGCCCACAGGCAGGGAGATGAAAGTTTTTGAGACAAATACTCTTATTTCCCAGTCTTTTATTAGCATATCTTTAACAGTATTTTGATGAAACATAGAAACAAAAAATTTAAAATGTAAAAAAAAAAATTGAATTTTCCTAAAAGCTGTTCAGGAAAAAATATGCTGTATTTTCTAGTTGATTTATCTTCTGTACTTACAGCTGCATCTGGCATAGTCTGAAGATAAAAGGCTTATTTTATGAGAATAAGCAGAGGAATAATTTACTATGTCCTGCTAACTGCCCTTATCCAAATGAAAAAATCACCAGTTCTGGCCAACTTCTCTGGGTTTTGTCTGGGTGCTTTTGGGAGGTAGGGACCACAACACGGGAATCATGTTTTGAACTAGCTGTTTCTTCTCTAAAACACAGCAGTGCTTTGGGCAAACACATGCAACTTATTAACATCAGGAAGAATTGGGAAAGAGTTGTTACTCAACTTTGCAAATACGGCTTGTTACCACCAGCTGTTAGGGAAGGAACAATCTTTTTCATCTTTGCTGTTAGTATGATTTTATTCTTTTTCTCTGTGAAAATGTTGACTTGCATGATGCAAACTGAAGAACACTGAAAATCGTGTAAACAGAGGAGCAGTCTGGTAGTGATGACTAAGACATATGAAAGTATGAGAAGGTTTAAGACTTTGAATATCTGGCTTAGACAAGACAAGGGGCCTATGATAGAGAAGCAAGTGTGTTTTCCTAACAATACAGTGTCAGCTATTGCTGCCCATGATTTCCCTGTAATAAAAATTGATGTTATACAGTGTGTCTGTGAATATAATGGAAAAACCTCTGCAATGCAAACTTTACAACTTGGCTGCAAAATATTTCCTCTGGAGCCTTGAAAAGGGATTGTATGGCTATACGGATGAGTAGGAAAGCATCCAGTTGTGGCAGATAAAGTACATTTGTGTTTTGTGTGCTTAATTATGCCTGGACTGCTTGGCAGATATACCATGTGACCACTCAGGCCTAAAGCACCTTGACTGTCCATATCTTGTACCTGACCAGTGTGCCTTACGCTGTCTGTCCTATTGCTCTTACACTGCTAAATACTCTGCCTAGAAAGCAACAGTGATTAGGAAGAAGTTTGCTTTACTAGCAGGTTATCTAATAATTAGCTACCGTGAGAGGGCTTTTTGTAGTTCTCTCCAAAGGGCCTGGCAGGCTGCTGACCAAGTGAATTACAGTTCTAGAGTTAGAGTTCTGTATCTCTTCAGGTCCAAGCCTGTAAATACCCCGGTCATACAATAAAAATCATTTTTACATGTTCTCTGTTAAATCTGCACAGTTAATGCTGTAGGTCCTGTCCTTTGGAGTACATTTGGGTACATTAACTAAAGGTACTTAGCTCAATAAGCTGCTTATTTCTGTAATGCTGAGTAAACTGAGTTCTGTAACAGTTCCTGAATGTCTAGTAAAAGCTTTTTGGGTTTTCTTTCATCTTTTTTTTTCTTTTAACATGTATGCTTTTGTGTCTTAAGTTTGATTCTGTTCTCGCTATGCTAAGTGGTCTTAATGTTCTTCAGATAATCTGAGCTTCTGTCGTACTACTATGAGCTGGTTTGGTTGTGTTCTAATTTGCCTGTTTTTAATTGTTAGGGATGATCGCCTATGGCATGGCCAAAGGAGCAGTGCATCAGCTTTGTCAGAGTTTAGCTGGTGCCAGCAGTGGCTTACCGTCTGGTTCTGCTGCTGTGGCCATCTTACCGTAAGTGGTTTCTTAGCTGCCTCTGTCTGTGTTCTTTTATGCAATTACTCAATTACTGCTGTAACCTAGAGTCTTGTGGATGTGTTGGTGATGTCCTGCTTATAGTTCATTGACAGCTTCTTGGACTTACTTAGAATTTCATAGAGAAAGGAGACATCTTGGATGTATTAACAAAATAATAGGCAAATCACCCTAAAAATGAAGTTATTGCCTTTGCAAAACAGCAGTGAGTGTTAGGATTACAATTGATTCACTTCTAACCATTTTAGCTATAGCTGTGCATTAACCTGTGATTTTATTTTTTTTGTTGACAGAACTCTGAAAATGAGATGAACTCTTAGCGCAGTTTTGCACTTAGCTGTATGGTAATAATTAAATAAAACATTACTTGACAAGTTTTGATTTGGTTAAAGATGTGTCTTCCTAAGGCGCTGCTTTATCTGTGATCAGTAAAATTAGGTCAATTTGAGGATCTATGAAAAGAAAAATTTGACTTGTGTTTGGCTGTCACAGCCTTCTTTGTGATGAGGAAAGCTAGTAATGACTAAAGATTTCTGCACAGAGATTTGGAACACTGCCTGAATTCTGCCTGGTTTTGCTCATATGCACATTCTTCAGGTTCTGACCTGAAGCAATGACATTGGAAGAGTTTGGATAATTTCTGCTTTCTACTCCAGAGCTTTACAGATAGGCAGACACTAAGAACACTGGACTAATGTGCATTCTGCACTTGCATAGTTATCATGCAAAACTCTGTTCTTGAATGACTTGAAGAGAGTGTTTATGCCTTAAATTGTCAACAGCATCTAAGTGAGGAAGTGGTGATATGTCCTTCCTTTTAATATCATTGTATGTACCATAAATACCATCAAAGTCAAAACTTACTATGCTGTGCACTTGTCTGCATTTGCAGCTGGTGTGAGGCTGTTGGAAAGCATGGATGTGGTGCTTGTGTGCAGTGCAGTACATGTGAACCAGCATGTTGCTGCCAGTTCCTGTCTCCATGAGAGAGATTGAAGGGAGTTGTGGGCTAAGTGGTTGCCCTAATGGGCTGGATGTGGGGAGTGAGACAGGAAGGTGAGGGTTTATACATTAGAGCCTTTGATATACAGTGGAACCAATGGGTATCTGATGTTAACACATGTAGGGAATGCTAGGGTAATCCATACCATGTGGTAAAAAGTCAAGCATATGTTATAGCACCAAATAGAAGCAGGTGGCACTCATCAGAAACATGACGTATAAATAAAAGGCTTATCTTTTTTAATCACAGGGTTACCTTAGATACACCAGCAAACAGGAAATCAATGCCTGATGCAGATTTCAGCTCCTGGACACCCTTAGAATTCGTTGTTGAGTGAGTAGCTGTGTGGTAACTAAGCCAGTTCCTTGCTGTCCTTGCTGCTGCATCTTATTGCATGTTTTTGCAAAATAACTGTCTTGGATGGGGGGGAAACTTTTTCCTCCATCATCTCCTTGTTACGTATGTTTGTAAATCATGTTGGGTTTAGTGCACAGAAAATTAGCCCAACTCATCAACTTTAGCATCTCTACACCAGTTATCCTGATAAGGAGGTAGCCTTAAGCATTTGGAGTGCAGAGAATCTCATAAAACCTGTAGACAAATCAAATTACAGACAGCAGATGCAAGAAACACTAGCCTGTCTTAAGGCTAAACTCCAAACAGGCATGGAAACGTTGGGATTTTTTTTTTCATTATTTTGAATGTTTCTTACTCTTCAGTTTGCTGTTGATTCAATTCTCTCAGCTGACAAAATTCCTGATTTTGTGTAAAAAAACTTAGCCAAGATTTTTTTGTTTTCCATTAGCCTCAAAGGCTTGCCCTGCGTGATGATGTGAAATACTGAAACTTCAACTGTAGCTTCTGTAACAGCAGCTGAAATGGCAGTGCTTACTGAGTCTCATTCCTCTGAAGGAAGCTGCTGCATTGGTACTACATTCTAGGGACTAGCAGATTCAGCTGAGTGTAAGCTATCAAAAGGAATAAAATAAGAACACAACTGTCTTGCCTTTTTGAGGAAAAACAATGTCTCTGTGTTCTTAAAAAAAAGTGAGTTAAAGCCTTTTACAATATAAGTTTTAAAACTGACTCTGAAATTGCATTTACCTGTAGCCGATTGTTCAAGTAGTATTCTGGTTCTGTCATGACAGTTCCTTTTTGTTTAATTTTTCAAATTGGACATCAGAGTGGGAAATGTAGGGTTTGTTGCAAGAAGCTTGTGCAGCTTTTCGATGTCATTCTTTAAAAGGGTCTTATCAATTGAATCTAGTTGGCCTAAAGTGATCTTCAATTTATTGTGTTCTGGAGACTGCTTAGCCAGATGTTGTAGTTCTATTAATTGATTTTGATTGTTTTTTATTATGGGAGAATTGGGTTGATTGGTTTGTTTATTCTTGGATTCTAATTCCCTAAACTTTAAATCTCTCGAACTGAAGATCCCACTGGTTGTGGGAGAAAAGCATCCAATATTTTTAAGTGTTTGTAACATCCACATCTTGGAAAGGATGCAGGAAATCTTTTCCTACATGAATTTTGTACCCTGGAAGCTGTTGTGTCAGATAGCTTCCTGCTATGTCTGCAGTATTGGAAGGGTTGATGGAACTGAAAAATGCCTGTACTTTCTCTATTACGTTTTGAGTAAGGAATTTATATGACATTGTGATTAAGGGGTGTTCTGGTGTGCTACTCGGAATGAGTCCATCTTGCTCATCTTACTCTGCACTATTTTGGCTGTCTTAAGGCATTGTGTGCTTCTGTGGAGACCTTTTTCACAGTAAAATGTGAAGAGCTATAATGGCCTGTTGGCAGAGTAATGAGTTTAGCAACTGTTGTAGCCATAAATCTGTGTTTCTGATTTGTACTATAAAGGCAACTTAAGTAGCCTCTCCTTCCATTTTTTTTTTAACTTGCAGAAACCCCTTGCCGCTTTGACATTTTAAGTTCACTTGAGATGTTCTGAGTATCATATGTAAGCACTGTAAAGCCCTAAGGATTTCCCTGGGCCTCTGCTCACCTTCTGAGAGTCTGAATCCAGTGATCACATTGCCAGTTTACAGCAGACATAGAAATGACTAGAGAGGGCAACAGGAAAAGAAGGAAAAGTAGTGGGTTTTTATTTTATACTTCCCATCAGTGTACCTGTAGTAGTATTTATTATTTTTTTTCCTTCTCCTCACCTTGCTTTATCCATTTATTTTCATACAGAACGTTTTACGACTGGATAACAGGAAAGAATCGGCCAAACTCGGGAAGTCTAATCCAGATGATAACTACAGGAGGGAAGACTGAACTAGTTGCAGCAGCACACCTTTGATGTCAGTCACTTAAGACAGTGGAAATTCAGCAGAAAACAAGCAATGGAAAGTCCGTCTGATGTAATTTGGGTGGTCTCTTGTATCAGTGATTGTGGTTATGTCCTCAATGGAACCAGATTTCAAGTAATATTTCTGTGCTGTCATTTGTGAGCTTTCAGCGTTTGTTTACCAGCAAGCATCAAGTATTTGTCTCTAAATGAAGGTTGCAGGCTTTCAAGTCTGTGGATGTCTGAGCTTTATACGTTGTATTAACCTGTTTTATCTGAAGTGGGAATTGTACTTAATTGTCATATAATCAATGCATAATGGTTGGAGGTTTTTTCTCAGTAAGTGTTTCTGGTATCTTACTCTGTCTCATTAGTCATCTGTCTGCCTGAGAATATAACCCTACCCCTGTGTATTATGTTGGCTGTAGCTGTAGGATACATTGCAGTCACACAGAATGTCTCAGTCTTGTAATATTTTTCTTGTGAATGTTCCACTGGAGGTAACATAACTGTGTAGAGATTGCTCACTTGAAATGGAGTTCCTAATTTGCCTTACATTTTCTAAGCTGCTGTCAGGCCTACAGCTGTAGGGTAAAGCAGTCCTTCTGCCAGTAGATTAATATGTCTGTGTTAGTTATGATGGTTCTTGACTTTTTCAAAAAGCCAGGTGCTGTAAAGAAGCACTAGGGAGAGCATATATGCACACTTATATTTGAATATGGAACTTGTGCTAAATAAATGTCTATCTTTTATGTACTGGGCTGTCTCCATCACTCTAATCTGAATACCTGGATGACATTTTAATCAGATGACCTGAACTTGCAGTTTGGCTACAGCAAAGAACTCAAATTTTTACTTTTTTTCTGGTCATGCTGCATAAAATACAAAGACCTCCTAGCCATGCACAGAGGCAGGCCTTCAGCTGAAGCAAATATGTTCTTTAATCCAGCAACATGGAAATAGGAAATATTTTCACAAACTTGCATGGAACCAGTAGTGTCATTTTTTCTGGGGAACATCCTGATAACAACTGAATATTCAAAGTCATCTGTATTCTCTCTAGGCACTTTGCTATTAACATCAGGCTTGAGTAAGACTATTGTCAGTCATGTGTCAGGAAACTTCCCAAGAGACACAGGCACATGTTGGTTTTGCCTACTGTAACATGGTCAGATGGCTGCAAAATTGCCCTTTTTGGTGTGACTGTCCCTTTGCTCTGTGTTGCTGGATGTGAAGGGGAATTTCTGTGTCCTCTCAAATCAGTCAAGAACTGTTAATTCATGAAACTGCTTTTGATTTTTAAATGAAAGACAACTAGCTGTGGTTCTTGATCAGCAGTGTCCACTGATGAGCACAGACAAAAAAACTTCAGGACACCGAAAGAATGAAATGCTAAGGTGTTACCTGATTATGCTGGGGTAGGGAAGAACTATTGTACTATAATCTTAAGTAATGTGAAGGCTTCCCTTTGCCGAGCCAGCTGGATTTCCAAGTTGCTTTCAAGTTGTGTTGTCTTGCAAAGATCTATTGACTTGTATCCTGAAAGCTCCCTGAAGAGCAGATCAGACGCTTGAATGGCAAAGGGAGTACAGCTGGGATTCAAGATGTGCATTTACTCATCCTCCTTTTGAAAGTGCTAACTGGTTGTACAAAGAGATCAGTGAGAGACGGAGAAAATAAAAACAAATGATGCCACCCAGATCACACAGTTCTGCTTTTACACTCTAGTCTGTTTGTGCACAGCACTCTGCTTTTGACAGGTGAAGCAGCCTATCTTACGTTCTTAGAAACAGGATCTGTCCAGGCCTGGGCTAATGTGCCTTTTGCAAATGTGATGCAATGGCATGATATATCTATAGGTACCTCAGACTTGGGTGGCTGTTACAGGTGACATCAGCTACAGAAGTGCTTTATTAGAGTGCCAGAGCAGCCAGGAGATGTCTGTTCTGTATGAACACTTTGTTTTTATCTTACGGATCTAGAAAAAGTAGGTTTCAATAAAATATCAGTAAGTATAAAAGTAGAATTGCACAGTAGAATAGTAGTGCAGTTGCAAACCCATCCCTCTGAGCACTGGGTAACAATCTGTTCTCAACATTTTGGGTGTGAGTGGATGCAACCTCAGCTGCAGGTTGGGCTGAGATCACCATCCTGTGAAGGATGACCCACGTGTCAGCCTTTGGGTCATTGTAGGACTTGGTCTGAAGTGTTTCCAGATTTCTTATGTTTGACAAGTAGCTTTTCAAAGTTACATTTTAATGGAAAAATTAGTTTTCTACAATTGGCTAACAGTACTTGCCACAAAACAAAGGTTTGCAATGATGCTCTGCACTCATATTTGATTTTCTGATAGGATGGTAGCCAAGTCATTCAGTAGTTGCAATTTTACATTAACCCAAAATTGCACTTGGAAAGTGTTGAAATAATTCATTATGATAAACAAGCACAATTATTTTTGTTTAATAGTGGAATGAAAACCACCATCACAACAAAAAGCAACATTTATTATCTCATTTCTTGTATTAGCTCACTGTGAGAAAACAGATGGGATCTGTAATAGTGCGTTGAGGTGCTTCCGACTAATCCTTTAGTGTTGAACAAGATGAGAAGTAGGCAGACATCTGAAAAGCACTGCAGAAGTCAATAGCCAAGTGTCACTTGAGATTTAGATCCCTGTCAGACACTGTCATTCTTGCTCATCCTAAATGCCATGCTCTGAAGGATTTGCTTTATAAACATGTCCAGTCTCAACAATGTCTGCAAGGACTCTTCAGGGACGTGATCGCAGACTCCCACCGCAGCCTTGAAGCTTGAGCTTCAGGAATGCCAGCAGAGGGCAGAGATTTCCAATACATTGGGGAGCTTTCTCTGCTGCTAGCAACGTGTAACTGTTCTTTCTGGAAGCAGGGATTTTCGTTATGCCACAGCCTCTGCTGAGAAGCTCATTCTCCTTTCTTCCTTTATTGCCCACAGTCTGAGCTTTCTGGCCTTTCCTACACCGAACACATGCAGTCTTTTTTGTTTACCGCTTCTAGGTATCGTTCCATCTGCTTCAGCAAAACAGAACCAAAAAAAGAGACAGATAATGATGCAGACACCAACCAACAACAGAGTAAAAGAAGTCAAGGCTGTGAAGGGAGTCCCGCAGCAGGGTGTAAAATTGCTGCTGATGTTAGCAGCAAATGGATTGTTGATCAATATTCTGTAGCATAGCTTTAAGGACAGTTTAGCAGCTCTTGCTGTCAGCTGCTAGCCAGTTGCTGGTGCCTCACGGCCATGGGCAGCTCCTGGGTGGCACTGCAGCAGACCCCCGCACCCAGCTTCTGTAGCTGCTGTTCACCAGAGTTAAATGAATGGGTGAATTCAAAGCAACATAGGTAGGTAAAAGCATCTTTCAGAAAAGTTGAATTTTGAAGCAAGGCAATAGTTATTTTTTTCATGAGGTTCTGATACCTTTTGGAATGCTGTTTGAGCCAAAACAGGAATTCAGTGGAGACTGAATTTGCAAATTAACATCTCCTTAACTCTTGTGCGGTTAGTAACTTGCCAAAAAACACTGAATTTCAGATAAGGGGATAAACCTGTTCTTCTAACATTTGGGTTGCAGTTAAGTGAATTAAGTCAGTGCTTTCTATTCAGAAAGTGATACCAGGTGCTTCTGCTGTTACTACATCTGCTACAACATAAGTACTTGAGGTGAGCACCTTCAGGATTAAAACTTTCTAAAAGCTGTAGCAAACTTGAGTTACATTCCATCATCTGATGTATTAATCTCACCTGAACTATAGTCAACAGGGAACAGATGAAAACAGCAATTGAGTTATGCATGGCAGCATTCTGTGTTTCTTGCAGAGACTTTGAATGCAGCTAAGCATGCCATGATTAGGAAAAATCTTCATGTTTAGAGTTAGTTTTTTTCTGTAATGATTTTTCACTGAGGGTGGCATTTATAGGGTAATGTTGAAGTTCAGCAGGATAAAAGGGAATTAGTCATAAGTAGTTTTCTTCCACTTACTTATCATGAAATGTCTTTATCCATTTATTTGTTTATCTATCTAATCTGTCTATCTACCTACCTATCTGTTTAATCTCGATTCTAAACACTTCATGTGAGGCTTGATTCCAGACGCTGTGAGTATAGGTTGCTTGGGATTGCTGACAGGAGTCTCTGCTGTGAGTGAGCCTATGTTAGGGCACAGTGCATCCTAGTGGAGAACAGGCGGGAACAGTACTGCGGTGTGATGGTGGTACTGGTAAAATGAGGAGAGCAAACATGGATGTGAGGAAAAGAAAGGCTACTCTTCAAAGTGCAGGTAAAAATATGAGCCCCAAACCCACCAGTATGTGGTAAGAATGGAGCTGTGTAAGACTTCTGTTTCTTGCTGAGTGTGGTGGTTTGGGGGCCCAAGTTCCCTTAAAAAACCACAGAGATAGAGAGTCCCAGGGGACAGACCTTGTTGTCCTGGGATATTATAACATCATTATTCTATTCTGCTTTCTGGTGTCATAGCTTACAAGGCAGTGCTTGGCTAGTATCTTTCTCTTCTCCTCCCTGTCTCCCTTCACTTCTCTCTCTGAGAAGAGCAGCAGCCCTACTCATGATTCATGTGGGAAAATGGCTCCTAGCTGACAAGGAATTTTGAGCTGTGTCATGTGGCCTAATGAGGCCTTGCAGGCCTGAGGTGGCCTTGTAGGCCTGAGGTGCCTCTGGCCTACTCTCAGGCCTGCTAAGCATGGAAGGAGTGAAGGATTCTACAAGATTTTAGTCCAATAGACTTGGCCTAATTTGTGAATGTATTCATTCCACCTGATTGCCTTCTGTACGTATGTACCTGTAAGTACAACCTCCCTTTAAACCTCCATTCAGTGCAGTATTTTCACTTTTACTCCCCAAAAGGGAATAAATATCATTTCTGTCCTCCAGTCCTCGGCAGCTTGTGGCTCTAAACTGGGACACTGATTAACAGAGCAAACCTAGCAAACATGTTGGCAGATTTTGGTGTGAGAGTATCAACATCATATGTTATGGGTAGAGATGCAAATCATGGAGTTATTACCAAGGAGGGCAAAAAATCATGAAGAGAGGAGAATTTTGAATTAAGAATTAGCCAAACTGGGCATGAATACAAATAAGATATTCTCTTCTCTTGCTTTGGTTTAGAGAACCAAAGTTCCACCTAGAGATTAGAATACATCGTTGGTCAATTAGATCTGTGAGGTTTTGGAATAGCCTCCTCAGTGGGATTAGGGCAAAATACTGCCCTGTCTTCAGGATGGGGCTCATTAGATTCTTAAGTATTGCACAATGTGACCAGGTGTGACACAAGGAGTCAGGCTGGCTAATCTTAAGAGCTTTCTTCATTCCACTGCTTCTTACATAAAATCTTACACAAAAATCCTACACACACAAAAACAAACAAACAAACAAATAAACCTGACAACCAACCAACAAACAAAAAACCAACAACCCACAATGGTGTGCTCCTCAAGAGTCTCTTTTGTACCTCTGTAGGCCAGGAATAAGGCCGTTTGAATATGATAATGTGTGCTGGCAGTGGAGATGGTGACAATCTGCCTTTCTCTTGAGGATGAAGCAAGAAGATGCACTCATTTGATGGCAGATGTCAAGAGTCATGGAAATTACAGATTAAAAAATCATTTATGTGGGAAGTAGATTTTACATGTCTTCTGTTTTGAAAAAAGTGTCACATTAATGCACCATCATCTAAATGCATCATGGGAGCAAAGGATATGAGAAAGGCTGTGCACTAACAGTGACCTACATCCCAGGGCATTCCAAAGCTGCAGCAACATCAGACAGGATCTTCAGATTGCCCATTTAACTGTCAGCCACATGATTTGTTGCTGGCTGGAGTAAGGACTAAAAAGCCAGCATTTCCATTAACATACCATACATTAGACACATATACAGAGGAAAAAGGTGAAAGAGATTTGCAAGACTGAAGCTTTAATTCAGATTGTAACTAGAAGATGGAGAACTCCCACTCATACCACCCATTTCTCTGATTGCAAACTGTTCATTAGGAATCTCTCTCTTTTTCCATTCCTGTGGAGGAAAAAATGGGTTCAAAATGGGTGCAACACAGGGGAAGCACAATGTCCTCACAAGCTGTAGGCTGTCAACTCAAAACAGGCACAGCCTATGGATCAACCTTGGCCCTTGAAAAAACAGGAATTGTTTTTTAATCTGGGTCTTTTAAGTCTTTAAACTATCTGAAGTGCCTCTTGCTGACTCTCCTCCACCACATCAGCATAAACTCTATGAGCAGTGGCTTTCAGGCATGTCTCTCCAGCACTGAGCCTGTGACTGCTTCCCTTCATGCTTCTGCCCTTGACTTGTGCAGTGCTGGGCTGAGCTGAGTAGGAAGGGTGAAATATGGAAATATGCCTGCTGAGGAGATGGACACTGAAATTCTGATGGGATATAACATCACATCAGGACTGTTTTCTCACAGAAAACCTGTTCCATGTTTAAGCATGGTAGGCAGTAGCTGTCGGTGTGTGGGCAGGCACTGAAGGGTTAATACAGATAAAACCCTTAAGTGGTTAAATACAATAGCACAGACAACTATTATAGTGAAGATCTCCATGGGAGAACTTGTAGAGCTTTGAGACTTACAGACTACTCACTGTACTGATCACTTTGACTGGGTAAGAAGTTCCTGTGTTGATTCTGTTTCTGCAGTATGTCATTGTTGATCGTGCAATATCTGCTGTGCATTGGAGTGATGGATTGTAATTGGGTGACATGTCTTGTCCTGTTACTGGATGAACTGGATGTTTTTCCAAATGCAGGGTATGAAATTACTGGAAAAAAAAACAACAACAAAACAAAACAAACAAAAAAAACAAACCAGCAAACAAAGAAGATGAGAAGTAAAAATAAAAGCAAAACTGCAATAGTTAGCAAGCTGAGTGTTTAGCAGATCTTGCATTTTTCCAGGGAATAGATCTGATGTTCCTGGTGAAATGAATGGTGGTTTAGTCCTGAAGAGAACCCTTTCCTTGCAGGTGACTACATCACAGGTGATGTGCATCTAAGTTCTCTGCACCTAAAGGCTAGGAGCTGGTCTGTTTCTTCATTAGTAATTCCTTAACCGTCACTCCTATTTTCAACAGCCCGAGAGACAGGCAGCAACATTTCCTTGCCCCTGCCATACACAGCCTTGTCAGACGCAGATAAATGTAAATTATAGCCTGTTCTATGAGGCTAAAATTGCCCTCTAGCACATCCCTCTAAGCTTTTATTCCCCCTCAAATTGAGATCCCTAAAGAATATGAACAGGAATGAAATTGCTGAAGTGACAAAATCACTGTTCCTAACGGCCTTTATGTTTACTTAACAGTCTGAAAATCTTGCTCATCATCCCTGCAGGTGAACAGAAGGAGTGCTCCTGTGAAGACAGGATGAGTGTATCTGAGGATGTAGTGAATTAGGAGTGCAGGAGGCACCATCAATAGCTCTTCAGTTTAATGATCAGCTAGCCCTGATATTTTTTTCCCAGTGTACAGTAGTAACTGCCTACCTTGCTACAGATTAATATTTTCTATAACTGCTTGATGAGAAAAGATGGGGCTGATGATGGAGAGATGTTAGTCTTGGACTGTCTCTTAGGTACCTACAGGAATTCATTACTCCACATACCACATATTTTTATTTCTAAGTGTACTTTATAGCATTTGCATGGACACAATTTTGATTCTAGACCTTCTTGAAATGATTCAGAGAAGTTAAATCCTACTTGAGTACCATCACTTTATGGGAAATGGCTTTTTCACTGTCTTGTTACTTGTTTAGTTACTGATGGACTGAAAAGAGCTTTCATTCTATGCCTGTTCTATTGTGCTATTCTGCAGCATAAGGAAACTGTGGATCTAATCTGCTAATGATAAGATTCACCTAAATGCCACCTTGTAGGCTTGTATTTATCAATTAAAAAGCCTCAATATGTTAATTTATCTATCATATAGCAGTAAAAGTATATGGAATGACAAATAGAGAAGGATCAGAGATGGGAGCTTCAATTATGTAACCTACGATTTACTATATTTTAAAGCAGTACTTCATGTCAGAGAGAAACAAAGCAAGCAACTTTCTTTAAAGGTATCTTACAAGTCCAAGCCTGAGACCAAAGTTTGTGGCAATGATTTCATCAGATCCTTTAGCAGGGTGGTTCTGATATTGTTTCATATAAACAGTTATTCTCTAAATAATTTAAATGTCATGTCAGAGTCCCAGGAGTACTGCAGGATTTCAGAAGGGAGGTGAATCCATGAGGGCAAAATGACACCAAACTTTTTAAGTTTGTAAGCAGATAAGTCTCAGAAAAGTTTGCTGCATACTTTTTTCTTCCTTTTATTTTTTATAACATGAGGAAATAGGGGAAAAGTAGTAAAATCCTCGAATAGTTAATGAGGAGCTTAATTGTGACTAAAAGGAATTTGTTTTTCCATAAGAAACAAAGATGAAAAAATTCCCATCAGTTTTATCAAGAAATGCTGAAACTTATCCTCTGAGCTAATTACTGATTCTGACAGTTGAGAAAAATACTTCTCTATTTCAAGAGATTAATCATCTTTAGGATGCAGTTTCCCCCCTTCATGGCATAGGAGGGAGACAGTGGTAGTGATTTATGTATTGACACAGGATCCAAATGCTTTTCCAGTCTACGTTTTCTTTAAAAATGCAATTTATTTGAACATTGAAAAATCCAAAGATTGCAGGAAATATTAAGATAATGTGCATTTACAATCTGCTAAGTATAAAACAAAGGAACAAAATTACTGAATAAACATTTTTTGTTTGCATAATAAAAATTGTGCCAAATTACAACCAACCTAAGAAAGTAATTTAGTCATGCTAGATAAGTATTAGTTTTCTTATATGTACCCAGCAGCAGAATGCTGTGCAATCTCTGTCTGGAAGATCACTCATTTTGTGTTCCAACTCTCTGAATTTCTTTTTAGTGCTTTCCTCTCCTGACAGTGTTTCTGTGAACGTTTTGCACTGTTCCCAGCATTGCTAATCTTGTTCCAGTGGTAGCCAGATCAGTCAGGTTAGTAGTGAGTAGTTTATAGTCACTGACTTTATGTGCTTCTGTGACGGTTTGGGCGTTACCCAGTTACCTGCTCCCCTCGCAGTGAAATCACCCAGACTAGACTCAGCTGGCTGGAAGTTAGGGAATGAGGCTATATTTACAGCTTAGCACAATTTACAAGCATATATATACACAGTATTTACAGTTATGTACAAGTTAAAAGTAATACAGAAACAAAATACCCCTCCCAGAAAATCAGAGTCCTTAGGAGGCTCCTGACCCAAACCTCCTCCCTGCCTCCCTCTCTCCCTCCCTTCAGAAATAACCAGATCAATCTCAGTATATCTCACATGATAAATCTGGAGCGATCTGAGGTGAGATGTCAAAAAGATAACAAGAAGGTCAGAGAAAAAAGGATTAGGTCAGATTAAAGAGTTAAGGCAGAGGCAACCACAGAGGCTGGACTGCCAGAAAGAAGGAGCAGAATAACTGAGAACTGAGAAATGTATGAGAAGTTGAATGTCTTATCTATATTTTGCCTAGTTGTGTTTCTCAGCAGAAGAATGAGTGATATAGTGTACCCTTGTTTTTTTTTTTCTTTCTTTTCACAGCTACAGATTTAATTTCTCTCAGTAAAATATTCCAATTAGCCTCAAACCAGCACAGCTTCTCTTTGCTGTTCTGTCTTTTCAGACTGCAGATCATTGCTGTAGAGCTTCATAAGATAGAGCTTTTAGTGAGTCCAAAAGCACTTGTCTTCTCACTGACTTTTGTTCTCTTTCTGGCTATGCAAAGAGTTAGGACTAAGGAACTCTGCAAAAGGAAAAGGGGGAAAATAATGGATTGGAGTGGATATTGGGAGGGTTGCTTTTTGTAGTAAAAGGGATTAATGGAGTAAAACCTCTTGTAGGATCTCCCTAGACAAAAAGGATTTATCCACATTACACCACAAGAATGTTTTCCCTCTAGGCTTATGAATGTTCCTTCAATTTGCTTAAGAAAGGAATGGTTTTTTTTGCTTTTCTTGCAGTAGATGCATGGAAGCTTGTGTATGGACAGCATTGTTTTATACTCAGTTTCAAAAAACACTGGAGTAGGAAGGGAGGGATTTTAGACAGACTTAGCAAGCACCATTCAACCAACAACATAAGGAGGCTGTTTAGAAGTTGAACAAGGCTGTGGCTGTCTATCACATGGTCACAGAATAAGTGAGGGACACCAGGGGGTCCTACTTTTTCATCTAGTCATGATTCTTCATTGCATTTCATTTAGACAAAACCAATATTGCTGTACTTAGAGAGCAAGAGGTGTAAATTGCTAAGGACCCTGCAGGGATACTAGATTTTATGGGATTAAAACCCAGAAGTTCTAACTGGCATTGCTGGCATTGCGGATACACAACCCAAATTAATCTTGTACTCTCAAAACTTAGTTTAAAAAGTCTTCAGTGTATGTTAGGGAGAAAATAATTTCCTGAAAACATTTAAAGATAATAACGTATTTTAATAAAAGTAAACGAAAATTCTTGCATTTTCTTATTCCTCATAACCTGCAGGCAATGTGCCAGTAATATACAACCAAAGAATTAGTTGCTAACAAACTAGAAAACACTGAAACAGTAAAGCTTAACAGTGACTTCTCTGTAACAGTTAATTAATGCCAGAGCAGGGATTTTAAAAGACCTTTTAATAGGGTAGATCAGAGTTTAATAGAGAGACGAAGCTGAAACAATCTTGTCCCTCTCTCTTCTCAGCAAGTTCTTGGATCATAATTTGAGATGTACCATATTTGGGTGTTCAGCTATGTTGGTCATACTAGTTTCCCTGAGAATTTAAACCAGCAATCAATAACAATAACAAAAATAATGATAGACCATATAATGCCAAAGCTGGTTTGCTCTATTGTTTCTCTGTTCATTTGTCTGTTCGTTGTCTGTCTGGTTCTTACCTTTCTTCCCTTTCTGGAGAAAGGGAAAGCTACTGAAATATCTATTTGTTCTTGCTTAGTACAAATTGTAGGTATAAGGAGGAGAAAAATGAGTGCAACACTCTTGTTACAGAATCAAAGACAAAGTCTTTAATGCTGATATTATCTTTTTTCCAGAGCTTTCCCAAAACTGTAAAAATGTAAGCTGTGGATATGATCTATTTCTCAAGGAACTATGACACATCTCTCTTCTGCAGCTAGGCTGCTATGTGGGCAATGCAGATGCTAATTTTGCTTGAGGATTCATCCTGAAAAAATAGTTGTTCTTGCTTGTTATTTATTAAAAGTCTCAGATTTTGGCAAACTTCCTAACTCAGGAACATAAAGGACTGAAATAGGAACTTCTAAGGGACTTGATGACCACATCTTTGCTATAGACTCTCTTGTGTCCTGCACAAACAACACTTTTTCCCTTTAACTAGAGTTACTGAGAGTCATCCAGAAAGGTTTGTGCAGCAGACCAATTACATCCTTAATACACACAAATACATACAAAGCTCTTTGAGAAAAATCTGAGAAATAAAGGATTATCATAAGTTAATTTGACAGAAAAAACTTTCCAGACTTTTAATTACACTTTTAATCTGTTTATGCCAAAGGTATAGTGTTTTCTCAAACAGCTAAGACCATCAGGCACCTCTGAGCAACAAACAGCAGCAAAACAGCAATGCTGCTTTCAGAAACATGGAACGTGTTAAACTTGTTTTTCCCTTTGGTTGCCACTTGGACTAGTCTGCTCCTCCTCTCAGTCCAGGACCCAGAAGCAGTGTGCTCTGAAGGAACAGCAATAGTACAGGCTGGATCTGGGCCCTGCATAAAGGGAATTTAGTTCTTAAATTTCCCAGCCTTTGAGACAATTACATAAACATCTGTGCCTGTCTGCCAGTACTGTGCTAACACTTTCTAGAGCATCACCAACCTTTATTTTTCCCTCCAAGATATACTTCTGATTTATGATTTTTCAGTGTTGTGTCAGAATTAGTTCAGTTAAAGATGCCTGCTGGGTCTAGATTGCTTGCACTATGCTCTTGTGATTTGGCATAAACAGACGTTCAGGACTGAATAGCTGTCTTGCCATCACTGCAGGCTTATGCTGTGCATGTAACAATTCCAACAAGGGCTAAATTACTTTTCCTTTAAGTATGCCTGCTTTCTGTCTCATGTATTACTGACAATCTAGTAAGGAAGGAAACTGCACTCAAAAATCATGGCAATTCAGTCTGCCACAGGATAGAAAGAGCAACCACACAAAACTTTAATTATCGCAGTACGTGGAAGAAAAATTTATCCAAATTTTGCTTAAACCAAAGAGTGGTGTCTTGCACAGTGTTACTTCTGGGCTAATGCTGAAATGAGCTTTGGGAAGTAGACCAATGAATAAAGGCTTAATACAGTAGATTTATGTATGCTGTCTGTTCCTAGGCAATATAATTATTGTCAGTTTTCTGCCTCTAGCTACTTCTTTAGATTCTGGGAATAATGAGAGAATGTGTTCAGCCATGTGACATTTTTCCCTTTGCGGAGCCAACCACCATTTCCCCTGTGGTGGATCTTGCATTTTAAAGAGCTCTCACACATTCTTCTGTGAGAATTTTGTAAAATACCATGTGGCAAAAAAAAAAAAAATCATTTTACAATATTGCCAGTGAAGTGGCTTTTCTTATCACATGGGCTGCTGAGAAACTGATGCCAAGCTCAGATGCACAGAAATGCACTGCCTTAAATAAACAGGAGGTCAAAAGATGCAATCCCTGAGGTTTATAGAAAGCTGCAGAGTGACCATATGACAGATAAGTTTGATTCACCACGACAATGCACTGCATAGTCAATCCCTTACGAAAATAATTTGTTAAAGATGGTTTTTGCTTTCTTCTCTTCCTTGCTTATTGTCCTCTTTTTACAAAGTTACCCCAGAATGATCTCAGATGCTACAGTTTGAGTGGCTGTCCTTACATCAGATTTACATCTGACTCTGAGAGGTGGTGAATCCACATGCTGTGAAGTCTGTGGATTAGCAGTTCAGTGTTTAACCATGTCAGAGAAGCAAGACTGCTTTTTATGATTTTTAGTCAGGATCTTGCTCAGGAGAACAGATGTTTCCTAAATGTCTTTTTCACGCTTCTTTTAAATCAAACTGCAGTGAGGACTGGTCTTGTTTTGTAATTCTGGAGTGTTGTGAGAATTTACTGATTAAATCTGTGGTTCTGTAATTTGAATGTGCAAAGTCATATGGGTTAAAGTAGTTCATAGCTTCATTATGGCTTCTATGTTCTGTTTTCTTATAGGAACATCAACTTTGGATCAAAATACAGAAGTATATTTGTAGCTTCTAATGTATGTTTGTGTTAGGAAGAATGTTGTTACTTGACTGTTAATTTCTGGTATAAAAGGGAAAGCCATAGATCTTCTGAGGTTTGCTGAGCAGGAAGGGATGTGATCAGTAACAGCTGAGGTCAGACTAACTCATTTCAGCTGCTGACTGGAGAATTAATGACCTCTCTGTCTCATTGGCAAGTACTTTGTGAAAAATAGCCATGAAAGGACTTGTTTGTAGGAACTTTAGCTGAGAGAGTTTTACTTTGGTCTGGATTTGAGGGTGGTTTTATTTTTTTTTTGGTTTTATGTGAAAGAGATTGACTTCACTACTTCTAATTCTGCTGAGACGTAAGTCTCTTTTTATTTCTAAGTAATTCATGTTGCAAATTAGGAACACCATGAGAACATTTTGAGAAATGGAAATGTGATCTTTGGACTTTCTTTTCTTGTTGTGAATTTATGGGAAATTAAAAACTTAGGTCAATGTGAGACAAAGTATTCCAGAGATTTATTTAAACCTTAAGGTTATCATTCTGTAGAAAAAAAATATGTGTAGAGTGATGCAGTTGGTAGCCATAAAGATTTTATGCTTTACAGAATAAATAGCCAAAGTAGAGTATTGAAACCTGAGGTGCAAACATGACATCAATGTTCAGATTAACTGTGACAGTTTAACAGAGCAAATGTAAAATGAGTGTTGTGGGGTAACACCTTACAGATGTTCTTAGTGTGTCAGTGAATTACTGCATCAGAGGTTTGCCTAGATTCTTAATTCTAGTTTAGGTTTTAAGTGGAAAAGGAAAAGGATTTGACTGAAGACAACGTATGTTTCTGCATATCACAAAGTTATCAGAATTGTTAATAGAACTTCTTCTCTTGGAAAAAAAAAAGTACTAAACCAGGATGAAAATGTGGTATATGTAGTTAATTTATGGTATTTATGTAGTAGTTTCTAAAACCATGATTAGAGATAATAAGATTGATAATAAAAGAATAAGCTTAATTTTGCCAGCTGCACAAGGTGAAGCTCGGTTTCATGTGTTTTCTTGAAAACTAGACAAACGTTTCAAGGGACTATTGAACAACATTTAGTTGGCATCTGTAAGGAGCAGTGAATATACACCAGCAAAACTCAAGGGGGCACCTGACTTGCACAAAAGTTAGCTCAAATTGTGTGAGTCTCCTCATCTCTCTGAGTTGTCTACATTGGAAAAAATGTCTTTAGAAAACAAGGAAAAAATTTGAGAGAACAACAAATTGTCAAAACACTTTTATATATAAACACATAGAAAAAATATATTTAAAGAAATATGAGGAAGCTGAGAGAAGGATGCTGTTTTGAAAGTTAAGTCTGGTATTGTGAGACTTCTTACAAGCATTTTCACATATTGTAGTTATTTACAGCTGCTTTGTCAGGCTTTCAAACGAAGCTCATGTTCAAGCAGATGCTTAGACTACTGAATTAAGCCCTATTGAATTTGAATGAGCACAAGCTTATATTTAGACTGTGTTCTGCATAGTGGTGCTTCAACAAGGTCTGAAATTATCTGGTTTGTACACATCACAGAGTATGTGATTTCACACTACAAAAATTTGGCACCAGTTCCAGCAGAAGATACTTCCTTCCTTTATGACTTGCTTCTGTGCAACATGTGCCTTTGTTGATGTGGCAAAAGGAGAACTTGTGGACCTGACATAGCTTTAACATCTTGTTTGTTTGTTTCTCCCACTTCAGTCAGGTTGCATTGCTTTCCTGATCTAGTTTTAAACATGGCTCACAGAAGGTGTTAGTCAAATTAAAGTCTATAAGCCAGAGTGCAGGATAAGAGTGTTTTAAATCATTGTTGCTGACCTATTTTGTGATGAACGTGACAGTTAAAAACCCGCTTTCCGTGATATACTAGAGAAGGGCTTCTCAGCCAATTCTTACTCAGCTCCACAGAGTTTTCATCTGCTGGACTCAGCTTTACATGCTTCTTTTGTAGTGGTGGTGGAGATACAATTAATTTGCTTCACAGGAAACAAGGAATATGATAATCAATACAGGATCTGTCACTGAAATGTAAAATGTATTTGCCATTATGCTTATGCTGCATTGCTTCAAATACCTCCTGTAGGTAGTGTTTGAGGTCGGCTGCTTGAACCAGGAGATGACAGAAATGTTAGTGGCAAATGCAGCAGCTGATCAAGACACAGAATAATTTATTCTGTGTTTATTTTGTATAAAAACAAGCAATCATCTCTACTTCTGTCCCACATTTCCACAGAACCTGTGAAACCAGTGAGTTTCTTAATAAAATTTATAAAAGTTTACAAATTCAGAGTAAACATTTTCAGTTCCTTAAGCTCTTTGTGGTTTTTTTTTTGTTGTTGTTAACATAAGAAGGCAATGAATACAAATGCAAGTATTTTTCACTCCAAAATAAATAACATTGCCTGATGTAGTTTATTATAGAACATTATTCTGTCATTACTGCCTAAAAACTTTACTGTAGTGTATTTTCAGTGGTATTGGTGGAAGTGTTCTGCATGAGTTTCATGTATGTCAGTCCAAGATGCTGTTATGTTTGTTTGACTATCCCTGATACAAAGGTGGTTTTAGATTATGGTGCTCTTCTTTTTGTATTTGTATTTGTAATTCAGTTAAGCAAAGTGTTAGCTCTGCACCCAGAACAATGAATTTCTCTAGGAAAGTTTCCCCACGTAGCTTTAGCCATACTAAAATGTTAGCTTTTTTCTTACATTGTAGCTTCTCCTGTATGTGTTTTCACCGTGGTTATAGCT
The DNA here is from genome assembly GCA_013400475.1 of Tricholaema leucomelas. NCBI lineage: Eukaryota > Metazoa > Chordata > Aves > Piciformes > Lybiidae > Tricholaema lacrymosa > Tricholaema leucomelas. Next base: position 139,823 of record WAAF01001510.1, read on the forward strand.
GCTGATACCACTTACCACACATGGCAAAGCTGATCTGTAACAAGTATCACACAGTGTGATCTTGGTTTAGGATGTGCTAAAGGTGTTCTTCACAATGTCAAATCTAAGTATTTCACTAACTTGTGTTTTATAAATGTTAAGTCATAACCTTCTCAGTGCAGAGTTGTTAGACTGATCCCCTGAGCTCCACCTTTGAGAAAGTTGTCTTCAGTCTGATCTGATTTTTATATCAGTGTTATAGAGACTGCTTTGAGAACTCAGCTCTTATCTTGTAGCACGTGTAAACTTTGTACAGCTACAGAGCAAAAATTCTGGTAAATAAACAGCAGTATATATAATTTGGAAGACAGAAAAACTAGAAAATACACGAGGAGGCCAAGAACATGAGGGGAGAAACCCAAAGCTAATCCTAACAAGGAGTCAGAGAAATCTTAGTTACACTATAACTTCATTACTAACTGGAGATATTTGCATTGTTAATAATGGTATAAAGATGTAGAAATACTCAGCAAGAGTTTCTGTGCTGTATTTGGAAAATCATGTGTTTGCATTCCAGGAGGATAAGAAAGTTCTTTTCAGGGTATAGTCAGTCACTAAAGGATAAACACTTTTAGAGTTGCAGATGATTTTGTTCCAAACAGTCTTTAAAGAGCTAGAAAGACATCTGGCATTCTGGTAATTTTTAATAAGTCTCAAACTGCTAGATAAAATTCAGAAAAGCTCAAGAGAGAAAATATAAATATGAGAAAAAGGACAAGTTGGATGAAGCAGCCAATGGTAGTGTGTTTGAGTGTCTGGAAAAGCTGGTAAAGAACCGAACAGGTCTTTGGTTTTTCTCCATGGGTCAAAACCCTCTACAGCTGGAAGCAGAATCTGGAAAACTAATATCTGAAATAATTTTTAGTAGGAGAAGTTATTAAGCCATTGCAAAACAACCATAAAGAGAAGGTGTGACCATTCCTTGATATGGAGTCTTCAGATGAAAATCAGGCAATTTTCCTCAATGGAATAGTTTCAGGCAGAATGGTGGCACTTCTGCAAAGTTAGGGCACTTCTGCAAAGTTAGAGCACATCTGACAGTCACCAAATAGGACTTGAAGGAGTACCTGAAACCTTGCCTCATCTTCCAGTTGCACTGAATTTATGATAGCTGTATCATATTTCATAATACATGCAGTAATGTATTACATATGTAATACTTGCTGCCAAATCAATCCACTCTAAAAGGTTTTAACTCTTTACACAGTCCTTGTCTTGCTTAGATCTTTCAAGTTTTTGATTACAGCAGCTTTGTTCCTAAGCATATGTCCTGTAAACTTTAGAGCCCGATGAATGAGGAACTGTATAGTACCTTAAAGTGATCACGTTGTAGTGTGAAAATATTCAACTCAGTAAATTGTTTCTAATATGTCCTAGATTAGTGTATCCTTGCCTGCATTTTTTAGTTTGTCTTTGGCTTTTTTTTTTTTTTTTTTTTTTATAACACAACTGTTCTTCCTGGTTTATAAAATGTTGAGGTCAAAGAAAGGTGAAGCTGAATGGAGCTGGGAATCTGAGATGCAAATAAGTTTTAGCTAATCCATGTGATGCTCAAAGGCCATCTAGTTTCACAAAGCCATTAGCATTCAGGGACGCTCATTAGCACTCAGGCATCCAGTCAGTATGCATTAAGAAAATGAGATGTGTTGATTAAAGTTACAAATTATGTGTTGAATGTTTAGGCTTCAAACCGTGGTGGCTTCACATTTATGAGAGTATATTACTCTACTTACACATTAAAAAAATATTGACTCTTTCTGATATTCAGTTCTTTTGTGTGTGTGTGAATATGTTTGCATGTATGGGTGTGGGGGGGAAATGAAGTGGAAGTGTGGATGGAAGGTGAGAAGTTAATGCAGTTTAAATATTGGACATTTTTGTTTTGAAAAGTCTTTGAAAAAAAATCTTACAGTTACAACCGTTGTTGCTCCGGTAGTAAATTTCAACTAAGATTAAATGTACTGAAGAGACTAGAAACATTTCAAACTTTCATCTCTTATCCTAGGTACTGACCTAGGAGAGAGCGAACTACAATATTTAGACACAAATACCCCAGTGTTTTATTGAGACTTAGAAACTAACACTTAAAGTCTGAGTCATACTTCAAGGGATAATCAGCATGTATTATCTAATAATACTGCGGAGTTTCAAGGGAGATCTAGCTAAAACCAGAGGATTATGTGGGAAACATCAATATATTAGTTTAATGTCTGTATTAGCATTAAATTTTGCCACAATATATCATGCTCGTATGACACAGGGCTGTCTTGTGCAAACACAATAAACAAGGACACTGTACTTAATGTTAGGCTATCAGCATTTTTTGATACCATTAGTAAAATTTATCATACTTATTGTGCATCACTGCAGATACTCTAGAATAGCTATCTTAAGCAAACATAGCTTGTCACTCTAATCTCTACCAAGACAGTCTTTCAGCACTGCCAAGATAAGGTACATCAAACTGGGAGTTTAATCAGATATATGGTTCATTCCCTGAAGTATAGATATTTTTTTTCTGAGTATCTCCAGCTAAACCTTGTTTCTAATTGCTATATAGCAAACAAGCAATGCAGAGCCTTACTGACTGAATAGCTAAGTAACAGTATTGCTAGCAGTTTCCACACGGTCCAAACTACGAGTGGCAAGTAAGGATGCTGCTCCAGTAGCTAATATTCTCACATTTTGTGGTTCTGTGGAAGGGTCTTGTAAGAGCAGTTATTATGCAGATTACTGTATTAGTTGAAAACAAGTTATGCAAGGCTGACATTATAAAAGTGACTTAGTTAAAACACTAATTAGAAAGTAGTTTGTCTTATTAAAAAGTGTCTAACATCTGCAGCTCATCATGGAGAAGGTGAGAATGATTCTGGGCACAACTCAGCACAGTTTCTTACTTAGTGTCTGAAACAGATACTTAAATAGATACAATAAATCCAATGTGTTTAGGAGGAGAAAGGTCTTGCAATATTACTTAAAGGCCTTTGTAGGAAAAGCCTTGCTGTGATGCAGATCAGCTTTGGACACAAGATATCATATTGAAAAACAGGATGGGGTAACTTTTTTTTCTTTCTCATGGTGAGATTGGCCTAAGAACGCTCTTAAAGGGTTAGGTGGAAGTGCCAGCTTAGTATCAGTTGCCAGCTCAGTATCTCGTTTCTGGTAGTTATGTCTCTGCGTCTGGGCAGACCACCACTTGGCAACATCCATCAGCTCTGGTGTCAGGCAGTGGTAGTCACTGACAGGATTGCTCTGTTTAATATCCATCTCCTGTTTCCTGGCTTTTGCACTTTTCATGCTTTAACTGCTTCCTTTTGCTTCATTTGTATTCTGGGATCATTTTATTTCTCCAGTGTTTCTGTAAGGAGCCTGACAGAAATCATCACTGGCAGCAGAATGGGTAGTCATGGACATGCCATAGTCAGAATGCATGATGCTTATACCTGCAATCAACATTCATTTGTGGTGTTTCCTCCTTGAAGTGGGCTTTTACCTTCTGTTTACAATGACACTTGGTGTCTTCCTTGGATTCTTCATTTCCAAAATAGAAGTTGTGTCTAGGGGTTTTGTGATATACTTGTAGTTTTGTTTGTGGTGGTTTTTGTTTGTTTGTTTTTCCCATCAGTTGTATCTGCATTATTTGAACTCTGGATTCTTTGCTGTTTGTTTCAAGCTGTTTTTTTCCTAGTGTATCCCAACAAAGATAGCTGCCAGCATGAGGTGCCGACAACATAGAATTAAAACAGACAGAAAATACAGAGTATGCCTGATATTTTTGAGCCTGTCCTTCTGACCTGGAGGTTACACTTGTACCATCAGATTTAATAGCTGTCAATAGTTTTCTCCTTTCTTTCATGCAAATTTATTTCAAATCTATTTATACTTTTGAGACACTGAGTTTCATAATTTGATTTGTGTACTGCACACTACATAGGAAAAACCCATCCCTTCCATTTGCTTTGAATCTTTTGGTCTGATTTTTGCCTTGTGGAATTGTCAGCTTTTGCTTTACAGTTGTCTCCAAACACCAGAAGACTTCAGAAGAAATCATAGGTTGTTCTGTCAGACAATGACTGTATTGAAAACGTTAGAGCCAAGACCTGTTTCAAATTAAAATCATTATAATTGTAAAGAGTGGTTTACTTAGAGCAGCAGGGTCCTTCAGACATTGCTCTCTTTTCCAGCATTGACAAATTGTGTTCTTATGAAACTAAAACTTGTGTGAAATGATATTCCTTTCTGTGCTTTGGAGTCTGAAATTCATCATTAAACAAAAAAGCTGAAAACTTGATCTAACAGACACTTTAGACTAATTTCAGATCCTTGAACACTGGTTTCCAGCTTCATAGTCATTGGGACAAGCTTTGTGAGTCTCCCAAATGACAGAGAAAGGCTATTGGAATACATGTTCTGATGGGATCATTAAATGTTGACATAATCTTATTTACATTCCTATATTGTGCTTCTACCAACAGCGAAAGTCTTTATTTTCACAATAAATTTACCTGTGAGATTAGTATTTTTTTCTCTGTAAGAATTATAGTGGAACCAGCAATCTGTTTGTTCTTGGAATATGTTCTTTTAACTGAGGGAAGCAGAAGTAACAAATTTTCAGTACATTATAGAGAGTATTTTTTCCTCTACCCAGAAGCAATTCAGATGTTTTTCAGAGTGTGCCGCTCCTAGTAGTGGAGATCGCTGAACTGAGGGAATAGCTTGTTTGAGGTGAAATCCTGTTGTTGACTATCTTTGCAGGAGATTTGTCACTAATGCAGGGAAGCACAGGTGGCCCTGCTGGGATAGCCAAGAGTGCTGTTGGTTGGAGCAGGACTTTAGAAATCTGATAATAAATAAAATTATCTAAGTTTGCTCTGTGAAGCTTTCAAAATTGGTTGTAAAGCCAGTCACATTAAGCATTTGTTTCTCTCCTATTTGGTGACTTTTATATGAAATATTTATGTATATTTCAGCCAAAATAAAAATAAATTCATAAAGGTCACAAGTGCTTCCATACTTGGGAATTCTGAGAGGTTTATTTAAGCCCTGGCAGACTTTTAACCTTTTCTAGCTTACAATAAGTTTGCCATCCTTTTAAAACCCTTTGATTGTATGGCTTTTGTTCCCCTGAAAGGGGGACAGGGCTGCCTGGTTACTCAAGCAGATGCCAGGCTTCTGATTTGCATTTGATGAAAGCCACTTGTGAAAGCAGAATCAATGCTCAGATTTACAAACAGTAAACGTGGGTATTGGCTTGTCATTTCTTCCTAGGTTGTTGTCCTATAAAGCTGCTTAAGTTCCTCTCTTCGAGAACCTCTTCCTGCTATCCTTGCTGCCCAGAACCATCATGTTAGATCGAGATGAAGGGTGAGTAATTAGTTTTATCTCTATTATCTGGTTGGGGGGGGTTATTATTATCTAATAGGGGAAAAAAGAATGAAAATGCAGCCATTTAGCATAATGTGCTATCAGTTGATGAACCATAATAACCAAACAGTGTGTCTGAAGGGGCCTAATTACAGAACACCAGAGGCACAAGAGTGATCTTATTGTGGACAACGAAATACTGCTCTAAGAGTGCTGTCACTGCGCTGAGTATAGCCTCAGCTTTAATCCATGTGGCTGTATCCAGGTAGAGAATGGAACAGAATGAATCCAGAACAGCAGCAATGAGTCTGAAAGGTATATATATCAAATCAGAGCTAGCAGGGAGGGATAGCAGAGATAGCAGTGGCTGAAACAGTGCTTCTGAAATAAGAGTCTTATTGACTAATTTATGTGTGAACTCCCACTATTAATGTTTAAGGAGAGTGTATGTATGTTAAGGTGTAAACAAAAGTAAAAGAATCAGTAAGGATTGGCATTTGAAGCACAGTCCATTTGAGTGCCTTTTTTTGGCCTTGGGATCAGCTGTTACAGGCTATGGCAGGGCTAGTGCCTAGTAAGAAAAGCTGTGGATGTATATTTTCCTATATTAAAGGGTGTCTATGCCTTTTACTTTGTATATGTGACATAATGTTACTATTGCTTGCCTAAGATGTCAGTAGGTAAAAAACATCTTGTTAGCAGTGTGGCCTAATCTAATGGCTGTGGGACTGTGGACTGTAGGAGAGGTGTTGCCAGTTCTTTTAGTGTGAACTTGAATGAATCTAACTTGCTTTGGTTTGAGCATCCTAACTCACTAGGCACACTCCATAAAACCTTGTTCATTGTGATTCTAACAGAAAAGTTTCACATGTACCAGATGAAAACTTTTATAGTGCAGGAGGTCAAACAGAGAACTTGATCAGAAGAAATGAGTTTCAAGACATTCTAAAGTTCATTCTTTTGTCTTAGCTGTTTCTGTTGTTTAATGCACGGTGCATGGACTCATCAACCAGATCCATTTGCAGCAGCTCATTTAGAACTGTTACAGCAGTGGAGATGGTAAAGCACCTCTTGGGCTAACTGATCTTTCTCCCTGTGATAGAGTTGCTATGCTTAGTACAAGATAAATCAACTTTGGCACATTTAGACTGTAATGACATCACTGAACTGCTTCCAGTGTCTGATCAAGTTTGGCTAGTGCCTCTGAAAATAGTTCAATTTGTTTATGATTCTAGACAGTTGTGTCTGTGGGAAGATTTGACAGGTTTATAAATGATCACCTTACCTGTGTCAACTTCTACTTTCTTATTTTCCAAACTTGTACACATCAAATATACCAAAACATGTTTTACATGTGATATTGAGGACCTGTTTCTGTAGATGAACAAATACTGTGTTATAAAATTACAGTTTGTACTCTTGGTTTTATGGTGTAAATATTGCATGCATTTATTTTTCAGAATCATAATTTCCCATTTTTGGTGCAATATCAGGCAGATTCCCTTAAAAAGAGACAACTTTTCATTTAATGGCTACTTGACAGTTAATAGGGAGATTGGGTAGGCTGTTGTAGATGGTAGGTATTAAATTTTAGAATATGAAGGTAGGATGGCACCAAACTGGGAGGCTTGGCTGATACAGCTGAAGACTGTGCAGTCATCCAGAGAGGCCTGGACAGACTGGAGAGCTGGGCACATAGGAACCAAATTAGGTTCAACAAGGACAAATGCAGAGTCCTACACCTGGGAAGCAATAATAAACTGCACCACTACAGGCTGAGAGGTGATCTGCTGGAGAGCAGCCCTGTGGAGAGGGTCCTGAGAGTCCTGGTGGATAACAAGTTAACTATGGGACAGCAGTGTGCTCTTGTGGCCAAGAAGGTCAATGGAATCTTGGAGTGTATTAAGAAGAGTGTGTCCAGCAGTTCAAAGGAGGTTCTCCTTCCCCTCTACTCTGCCCTGGTGAGACCTCATCTTGAATTTTGTGTTCAGTTTTGGGCTCCCCCGTTTAAAAGGGACAGGAATTTGCTGGAGACGGTCCAGCAGAGGGCTACGAGGATGATTAGGGGACTGGAGGGCATGGCTTATGAGGAGAGGCTGAGGGACCTGGGACTTTTTAGTCTGGAGAAGATGTGATGGTTAGGGTGTTACTCACCCCCCTGCACTTTGGAAATCACCCAGACTAGACTCAGCCATCTCTGGAAATTTGAACAAAGCTTATATTTACAGCTTAGCACAATATACAAGCAGATATTTACAGTATATACATTTATGTACAAGGTAAAAGGTAATACAGAAACACAACATCCTCCTCCCCCCCCACCCCCGCCAGAAACCTGAGTCCCCAGGAGGGGCTCCCAACCTCCCCTCCACCTTCTCACACCCCTCTACCCCCGATGTTGCCTTGTGCCCCAAGGAAGAATGGAGGGTCGGCCAGAGGGGTTAGGAAGCAAGTGGATTAATCAGAGAGATGGAGGGTGAGGTTAGAGAGAAATGCAGCCCACAGCCTGGACAAAGAGCGCCTCTCTTATCTATGTTTGTGTTCTTGCTCTTATACTTCTCAGCAAGCCTATGAGTGAAGTAGACATCACCATTGTTTCTCTTTCACAGCCTGTGATGTAATCCTCCTCACCAAAACATTCTAGCTAGCTTCAAACTAGCACAGAATAGAAGACTGAGAGGGGATTTAATAAATGTTTATAAATATCTAAGGACTGGGGGTCAGGAAGGGGGTGTGGGGGGGTGGGCACAGGCTCTGCTCACTCTCATCCTGTGATAGGACAAAGAGCAATGGGTATAAGTTGCAGCACAAGAGGTTCCACCTCAACACAAGGGGGAACTTCTTTATTGTAAGGGTCAGAGAGCACTGGAAAAGGCTTCCCAGAGAGGTTGTGGAATCTTCTTCTCAGGAGACTTTCAAGGCCTGTCTGGATGTGTTTCTCTGATCTGTGCTAGATTGTATGGTCCTGCTCTGGCAGGGGGTTGGACTTGATGATCTCCTTGGGTCCCTTCCAACCCTTAATATCCTGTGATCTTGTGAATACCTCCACAGAAGCTTCAAAACTGTTATTGCTGGTTTTAGATGCCTGGGGATTTCTTTTTTGTGTAAAATAAGAAACAAGGGTGTGTTACTTGATCTCTCTTAGGTCTGTCTTTTTGTTTCTGGGTATAACTATGGTTTAAAGCCTGACTGCAGGAATCAAGACATGAATTTGGCTGGCTCAATCATGTGAAATGTCATACCTTGCCTGGTTGTTCAACTGCAGAGAGTATAAAAAAGTTTTGATTCCTGAAATCAAGTGTTACAGTATTTCTATATCCATTGCAATGCAGGTGCATTGGCCAGGTGAAACCTGTAGTTACAATTATCCTAATGTGTGGGATTTTGACTGGCTATATGGCAATATAAGCACTTCATGTGAATAGATACAGTGAAGCCTCTTGAATCAAGATATTACTGTTGTCTTCTCCAAGGAAATTTGAATCTACTTGTGTTCATTTACTTGGGGGTCAGAATATTCCTTGGCTCAACTATTTATACTTGCTCAGATTTTAGACTGTTCTAAACCATTTCATATTTGGGAACAGAGTTTGGAACAACTTTGTCTAGCTGTAGGCATTAGGAAACAAAGGGGGAACTTTTATGCAGGTGTATGACCAGGAGACAGGGGCAGATATGCACTCCTGCTAGGCAGCTAAAATCTTTGGTTCCACTATGCAGCTCAACTTTCTTTTGATCTAACACATTCCACTATAAACTTTACTCTCTTACAGTGCTTTTCTTTTTCTGTCATTGGTTCAAATCTGAATACTTCTTAAGGGCTTTCCTAAATTAGTTTATTTTGTTTTACATACTGTATGTCTATCTCTTCCAGCACTTTTCATTCCCATTTGACGTGCTCTGTGCACCTGCCTCTTACCTGACAGCTCTTGTGACTTGGTTCTTATGGGCCTACTTTTCCTTGCGCTTGAAAATAGGCTCTCTTATTTTGGCACTGCTCACCTTACTCCCTCTTCATCTCATTTCTCTGTTTACTCACCACCCTTCACTGCAGCTGCTCTGCTGCAGTCCAGTTCTAAGTGTTATGTATGCATGTCTGGAAACAAAAGAACCAAATGCCCATAACTATTAAAAAAAAAAAAAAGTCTTAGAACACCTTCCTGCAAGTAAAAATCATTCTGCAGTGATCTGTTTACTGCTTTATCCCATTCTCAGTCATAATTTGTTCACAGTTATCTTAGCAAAGTTACACTCCCTTCAGACTGGGGACCTGACTTTCTGTGTTGCTATAAAATGCAGTCTTTTCCTGCACTCTGAAAAACCAACAGACTTGTTCTGCTTGTAACCCAGCTGTTTTTTCTGCGTATTCAGAAAGAGAGCTAGAATTCGTTTCTGTGATCTCTTTTGTGTTTCAGATGGAACAGATGGCTGAGCAAAATAAACATCTGTATGTGAACTGTAAAGTGAGGCTGTATTAGTCTGTGCTGATGTAAAGGGAGACATGGACATCAATACTTACCCACAAACCATTTCTGGGGGAATATTAGGGAAATTTTGATTTAAGACATTAATCAGTAGAAATTTGCTGAGCATTAATTAAAAAAAACACAGTATCACCCTCCTCACCGCCCCCCCCCCTTAAACGAAAAAATAAACCAAACACTGGCTATTTCTGTGGCATCAATAATGTGGTTTTGACCCCATAGTATACAGAACAGCTATAAACATCTCTCTTCTCACAGGATTCCTTTTATAACAATTTCCCACTGTTTGCATGTGGTGTCTGGGGACATGGTTTAGGGTGCACCTCGTAGAGTGTGGTTATCGGATGGACTTGGTGATCCTGAGAGTCTTTTCCAAACTGAATGTTTCTGTGATGATTCTGTCATACTGTAAGCATCCCTGCACATCAAGGAAAAGAGCAAGTCAAGGGCACTGTCTGTTACCTGCTGATTGTCTGTTGTCCTTGCTTCTGCTTTCTTGGTATGTGGCTATTGCAATAAAATAGCTGATACATACTAATCATTACATGCACTGATATTTCTGTGGTCTTTCTTTTGTATTCAATATTTCAGCTATGATTCCCTTACTGAAACTGGGCTCTCTAGCTTTACTTTGACTCTCTCTCCCCTTCCTGGTTTAGGGACCAATTCTTGCAATATCAAGCTCTTTCATTTAGCTTTCTGTAGCCCTTCTACTGTTACTGCATTTTAGGAGGAGATAATTGCTGTTTAATACTGAATAACAGAGGCAAGGCTTGTAAGGGAAGAGAATATATTCTATTATACTGCTGATGCTATGGCAGGGGTGTGAGTGAGATGCAGGCAAGGCTTTGGATGCAGAGGCTCTACTGTAATGTATTCAGTAGTTATTCCCAGTGCTCCTATCCATTTCTCTGTGCTGTGCCTGAGGTTTTGTATTGCTGTATCTGTTTTGTTTGGCTAACACATAACTGTATTGTAGAAGTTGTTACAAGGTGAGGAGAAGGATTTGACATATGGGTGTGAAATAATTGATGCTTTTGACTCCTGGAAAAATTGTCAGAAGCTATTTGCTCTTATTTGGTGGTTACTACTCAGATGATGGGGAGCGTTGTGGCTTAACCTGGCAGGCAGCTGAACACCACACTCCCCTAGCGGGGTGGGGGGCAGGATCAGAAAAAAGGTAAAACTGACGGGCTGAGATTCACTTAAGACAGAAAAGGAGGATACAATAATGATAAAAGGATATACAAAACAGGTGATATACAATGCAATTGTTCACCATCCGCTGAGCCATGGCCAGTGAATCTCTCAGCAGCAGCTGGCCCTGCCTTGCCAACTCCCCACGGTTTATATACTGGGCATGTTATCATATGTACTGAAATATCCCTTGGATCAGCTGTCTTAGCTGTGGCCCCTCTCAGTTTCTTGTGCTTCCCAGCTTTCTCATTGGCAGGGTGGTGTGAGAAGCTGAGAAGTCCTTGAATTAGTGTGAGTGCTGCTCAGCAACAACCAAACCATCAGGGCTTTGTCAACATTATTCTCACTCTAAATCCAAAACACAGCACTATACCAGCTACTGGGAAGGAAATTAACTCTATCCCAACTCAAACCAGATCAGAGAGGGAGTTTTCTTCTTTCTAAGCACCCTGAGAGGAACAGAATTGTGGGGTTTGTTTTGTTTTTCTTTCTCTTCTTAATGAGCTTATAATGTGATCTCCAAATCTCTTATCCAACAAAGATGATAGTCTGCAAGCCTGTAGTGTCTACTTCTGTAGTTGTTGTTAGATTCAGCAGTTATAGAAAAACACAACAATCAGATTATTTTCACTGCTAATAATTTTAACTTTCATAACCTCGCTTTTTATACTTTCAAGATAAAACCCTGTTGTGGCAAACAAGGCAGCTGAAACTTCTCAGAACTTGTTTTAAATTGTAGAGTCTTAGCTGAAATCCTGATTCTATGAAATTCAATGGCAGATGCCAGTTGATGTGGATGGAGCTGGGAATTCAATGGAGCTTCCATTTCCAATGCACTTAATGACCAGTTTTAGGCACAGAACTGTTTAAATGAGGGCCTCCATAATGGAAAGTTTTATGTCCTTGTTTTATGCACATATTCGGAGCTGAACTTCAACAGAAGTATAATGTGCTTATTTCTTTACAACACTAAGGTTTTTACTGTGGTGGTTTGAATTCAGAAGTTTTTTACATTGCAGACTTAGTCCTACTTGTAATGTCAATTGACTCTGGTTGAGGATATCAATGATAAGAATAAGATCCCAGGATTTTAGAAACTACAAGACCCCAGTATTAAATCTCGATATCTTAAAAGGTTTTATCTCCACATAGTGTTTTTGTTTGTTTTCTTTGTTTTAAAGTGCTTACCATTGTTCTGTTACAGTAAATTGAAGTTCTAAAGCGATGTTAACATTATTGTAATAAGTCAGTCTTGCCTTGCACTAGTGAAGAATGAAAAAACAAATTAGGGCATACCATCACTGCCAGCTGCCTTAGGGTTACTTGTAATACCAAAGCAGCCAAACTTCTGTTCTTGAACTCTTCTATACTTTCTTCCCAGTTACCTTGAACTCGCTTTCAGCTTTATCTAGTTCTTTTGCAACAACCAACAAACTCCATGTGATGCTCTCTTCCAGTTTAGGATTTCCAGACAAAATTGATATGCAATTTCTGTATCCTAAGTGTTCTAAATACTTCTCTTTCCTTCAAGTCTTTGAGAAAGCTGAGTGCTAAACTATCCTGTTACACATAACAGGGGAAAAAAAGAAAATGAACAAATGAATGAAAGGTGATTTGTTTTCATTTTCAGAGCTCCTTTTTCTGCTTCTGATTAAAGCCACGCAGCCAAACCTGTTTGTTTTACTTCTGTATTCAAGGGAGAAATTAAAAACATACAAGTAGCTCTAAATGGATGCTGTACAAAATTGAAGTCAGCTTTACAAAGAATAAGATGAATGAAATTCAGGGCTTGGAAAGCAGTTCACCAGTCATTCAGGCATATAAAGTACTTCTCTCTAAACCTTAATGACCAAACCTGGAATCTGTCTCAAATTTTCCATAAGTCAGGTTTTTCCTCCTTTAGCTGTTTTTGACCAACTTGTATTAAACAATAGCAATGCTTCTCTGCCACACAGCCACACTGTTAGGAGGCACTTATGTTCCATAGTGTGTAAATAGCACAAAGAGGACTTCCTGTGTTTCTGTTGAGATTGTGTCTCCCTTTCTCTAGCTGTCAAATAGAAGAGGAGAGAATATTAAAAGCTGTAGCAAAGCAAGAGAAATAAAATGTGATGTTCTTGTGGATGTAGTTCTCTGAGGTAAATGTTCATGAGGTAAATGTTCATCATAGTTGTCATACTTGTAATTGAAATGGGAAAAAAATAGAGAAGAGCCCAAAACAATAAAACAATAATTAAATGGAAAGGACTGTATTATTTTCAAAAATACACTGTTAATTTCAGTTTTTCAAGTAGCTTTGCTTTTATTTATATTGTCCATTTTTACCTACTGCATTTTTTTTTCTCTCAGACTTTTCTCAATGTACCTGATGGCATTTCAGGTAGATGTAAATTAAAAAAATTACAGGAGCTAGAATTTATGTAAATTAACCTGGAAGTCACCAGAAGCAGGTAGGCAAAAGCCTACATTTTGAAGTTCACCAGGCTCTCTTCTCAGAAAAGTAGAACAAAGAGTAGGATCAGGAAAACAGATTGATCCTCACTCTCAAAGCATTTCAATCTGAGGGTTGCAAGCCAGAGGACTCCCTCTTTCCTCAGCTGATTGAACAGATCACAGCCATATAACTGGTTCCTAATGATAGGATCAGAGTGTTTCTTAATCCAAACAAATCCAAGGCCATGGCAGATGTGAGAAGTAAGAGTACCTTTTGTTGCATGAGGAGAGCAGCTGCAGAAGCTGTAGTTTCAAGTGGACTAAATTAGTGAGTTGTAATCTGTTTCTGAAGGGAGGAAGGAATGGATTACTGCAGTCTGAACCACAGCTGGAAGGAGATGTCTTTACATTGAAGAACAAGCAGCAGAGGGAAAAAGTTTACTCATCTTCAGCTATCTGGACAGCTCTATGTCCGACTACACCTCATGTAAATCACAATGCAGAAATATCTTCTTATTGGGAATTTGAAGCAGCTCTGTGGTTTCTTTACAATGCTTCCTGCAGGAAAAAAAAAAAAAAAAAAAATTACTTAAAAATCATATTAACTGGGAAGCAGAAACTTATCCCTCATCCAAAGTTTGATTGTGACTGTAGTTAGGCACAGGCGCTCATTTTATTTAATCAGAGTTAGGTTACACTTGCTTAGTGAATTTTACTTCTTAAAATTCTGGGTTTAGACAACATCATCCTTTTTCTCAACTTTTTCTTCAGTTTTTCACTCCTACCCTCTGCTCTATCACTGCAGCTGTCAATGCAGCTGGTTTAGGGGCACATGGTAAGCCAGATCTTCTGGTGGTTTATCAGCAAAAAATATTCTGGATGGTGATCCCTCTATTTAGCACCAGATCTAGTAATGACTACACCACTAGACCCAAAGCATGGGCTTTTAAGCTGATGTCTCTGCTGCTTCTATATCTCCTAGAAAATATTTAAAGTGAAATCCCTAGTATGAAAAAAAATCAAGTCTTGACCTTAGCTCACCAGGGATATTCTCTAAAACTCTATGAAATATTTTTACGTTCACCTTTGTACCTAGGTACCATTAACAAATTAGAATTTACACCAAAAAGGAAAACTGGTAAAAGGCCCTGAATCATGACTAATGAAATGTTTTCCTGAACATGACCTTTCTTTTCAACTAGGAAGAAATAAAGGCTTTATGCCACACGTTAAGCCGAAAGAGCAGCAAAAGGAAAAGCTGAGAGAACTGGATTTGTTCAGCCTTGAGAAAGGAAGGTTTAGGGGAGACCTTATTAGTACATACCAGTACATAAAAGGTAGCTACCAGGAGGATTCCTTTTTACAAGGAATCTCATAGAAAAGGCAAGGGGTAATGAGTACAAGTTAATCCTGAGGAGATTCTGATTGGAATCCAGAAGAAAAAATGTTTACAGTTAGAGCAGTTCTCTTGGGAATCATCTCCCAAGAGAAGTAGTGGATTCCCTACATTGGACAGTTTCTTAACTCAGGTTGACAGTGTGTTGGGCCGTCTCATCTTAACTACACTACTACCTATAAAGGTTGGATTCTTGTGGTCCCTTCCAACCTGGAATTCTGTGTAAATTAGGGGAAGGAGAGGACTTGTCAGTTCCATCAGTTTTAGCAGACCTACACTCCTCATAGAGTTCAGTATCATTTGAGTGTATTTTCAGTATTCTACAATCAGTTTTGTTGAACTTAGCAGGAACATCATTCGGCAAAATCACCCAGGAAAGTATTGAAGGGATGATGAAATGACATAATAGAGCCGTTTACGTGGTTGTCTTCTTAGATCTTAACATGTCTTTTTGTTTTGGTAAAATGTTGACACTCTATGTAGAGGTGAGGGCTTTCCCCTTGAACTCTCTGCACTGCATTTTTGTGACTCATAAAGAGCATCTCCCAATCCTCACCCTAGTGCACATGCACCTGTTTTGGTAATTTGGCATTTCAGATCACAACTCTGAAGCACAGGATTCCAGATTTTTGGGGTCCTTGCAGTGATACCATGGGAGTTGTAGAGCAATAAGCTAAACATCTATTAAATATCTAGAATACCTGTGCTGCGTTGTAAATCTATGATTCATGATTTTTCTGTTGCAATTAGAGCTAACAAGTGTGTGAACACCTCACTTCAGGTATAATCTACAGTAATTAGCAGTAGCATAAATTATGATGTGGATAGATATTGACCTTTCTTTCACTATTTATAGAGAAAGATAGCACATGAAGAAGGCTGCAAATCATAATAGAAGTTAAAATTGAGTTCACATCAATTCAAGGTATGAAGAATAGATGTCATAATACACAAATGGTTTTATGAATTGTCAAACATGTCCTGCTGAATTTCCTGCAAGGTCACATCCATCTGGAATTGGAGGTGGGACAAAACTAAAGACCTGCCAGTTTAAAGCAACAGTTTTCATTGTTTTCCCTTTTTGTGAACCCCTGAAGGTTTTTCAGTAGTGATTCTGACTCTCAGCCACTATTTGACCTTTCTGAAGTTTCCAAGTTTCACTTTCCATGGATCCCTTAGCAATATTGCGTAGACTCAGGGCTGGAGTGAAAGGTGCTTGTCAAAGACCAGTCACATAGAGTAGTTTTCTTGAGTTGTGTAATCTGTGCTGTTTCTTGCTGGTAGATTAAATCATCAGAAGCTTTTTTTCCTCTTCAAACCTATCTTCATTCTCCATGGACCAGATTGAGGTAACTGCCTGGCTTCATCAGTTATCTTGCTGGCAGTGAGCAAAACACTAATAGCTGAAGCATGGACTCTTTTCCTTTTTCTGATCTGTTGAAGAACTTTTCCAAGGCTGCTTGACTGGTGTAATCAACTAACCAGATAGAAAAGAGTAATGAAACAAGAGAGTAATTTAGGGCCATACTTGTTTCTTGGGTAAAATTCTATCAGTAGTGTATTGCTAACAAACCTGAACCGGGGCTGAGTGTGTAACAGTGGATCACAGGATGTTAGGGGCTAGAAGGGACCTCCAGTGACCATCGAGTCCAACTCCCAACTTGTCTCTGAATTTTTTTTTCTCTTTTCTTGAGGTGACTTCGTACAAGGTTTTGGCACAAATAAGCACACAAGTGAGGTCTGATGGGGTAGTTACGAGGCAAATTGCCTATAGCAAGAAGTAACACAGCTGGATTTAATTTTGGGTGTGACCATCCACGTATTTCTGGTGCTTGCCTGTCACTGTGCTGGGGTTCTTAGAACTAAGGTCCTGTGGACGTCATTCACGTGTAGGAATTCTGTGCCTCAGAGCCTTTCTGGGTTTCACTAATTGCATCCTGCCTGTCCAAATGGTTTCTTCTCAGTTTGTGACCAGCATCTCTTCCTTTCGCTGTGACCAGCAGCATGCTGTCCTTGAACACAGATGCAGCATTTCTGTGCACATTGAAATCACCCCACAGCTAATGTAGTTTGTTTCTTGTTGTTTTTTTTTCTTGTTGTTTGTTTGTTTGTTTTGCTTTACGTCCTTTTTCCACACCCTGGAGACTTGCAGTGATGGTTTTATCCCCGGGAAACTTTTTTTTTTGTAGTATAATCTAGCAGTTTTGTGAAAATCTGTTCCAGCGCTGTTCGGCGAGGTGCTGGCCGCTAGGTGTCACTACTGATCCAGGAGAAAAGCGAAGCTTTGTTTCCGTTTTGTTTTCTGCTTTGTTTTCTGCTTTAAATTTGTACAAAGCAGAAAATAATTTGTATACAAGAACTTTTCTATTGTCTACAAACGCTCACACATACAGACTTCATAGCACGGTCAGTAAGCAGTCATTGTATTTCTCAGCTTCAGCCGAAAGTTCACTTTAAACTGCAGAAGGGTTTGTCTTTCCCCCACCCTCCCAGTATTTTAGCTATTCTGAACACAATGATCTTAGCTGCTGTTAGAATCATATTTGACTAAAATCGTAAAAGGGACAATATTTGTTTATTTTGAAAGGTGTCTGGATTTATTTATTTTGAAAGGTGTCACAGATGAAGTTAGACTATGTATGCAAAAATCAATTTTCTAAGTACATGTCCTGCTTGGACTTGCACCTGAGACTTCTGGACTCCTGTTCATGTGCTAGAATCGGTATTTAGAAGGATTAACCATCCTATACATGATATATGGGGATCTCAACAAGGCTGAAAAAATCAGGTTCAAAACCTGATAAGGTATTCAACGGCCTGGCCTTGTGCTATTGTATTGAACTAAGTTTGAATCTGGACATAAATCTTGTTCGCTTTTTCACTGATAGCACTTGGTAAGCGTGAACATTTTGGAATGTATGCTGCTATTCCAAGAAAATGAACTCTGGCCTTTTAGTGAGGGGAAACCTGCTTCCTCTGCTGCAGTGCTGGATAAACATCTCTTACTCATGTCTGTTCTCTGCTCTTGGGATTAAACAGATCTTAAGAGAAATATTTTAGTAGAGACTGATTTCTAATCCCTGCTGAACACCTCCAGAAATAAATGCCTAATGATTACATTGAATTTTGTAATTATTTAATGATTGGCAACTGACAGCAAAATGTCCTGCTTGAAGGGGAGGGACAAGGCAGAGCTTAAGTGATCCCTTCATGGAGAAATCTAACTGTGTTTTGACAGTCTCCCTTTTTTTTTCCCTTGTTGAGAAAAGCTAAATTCTGTTTGCCTGAGATGCCTTGTGCTGACCATAGGTGAATGTAGCTGTGTAAGCTATCAGTGGTTTCATTTTCTCTGCCTGGGAGTGGCAAGCTTTTAAACAGAGGTGGGTGCTGGTTTAGCTCTGCCTGTTGCAGATGCTTTTGAATACAAAGATATTTTCATGGCACAGAAGGAAGAGCTCAGCTTTCAGCTTATGTCGTACCTGCAATACATGGGTTCAGTGCTTTGGGGGGTTGTTTATTGAGGAAATTATCCTCAAATGCTGCAAAATCAGCATTTGAAAGATTTTTATTTCCGCCCCCCCCCCCCATAAAGCCTTACCAGAAGAGGATCACTGTATTTGCTCTGCTAGTTCATTGGCTCTTTCAGAGCTGATGACTGTAAACAGACTTGTGACTATGTTAGTAGTAAACCAGTTCCTGGATAAAGATTTTTTTCTGAGTTGTCATTGAATAAACCTGTGGATGCTTGATAGGTACCTTTTTGCTTGTGTGTGTAGTCCTTGATGATTTATTTTAAAGGTCATCACCCAACTTCCCTATTGTGACATGGAAGCTGGAAAGAAAGATTTAGCATGACACCTTTCAAATGTTAAAATGCAGAGTTCCTCTCTAGAATTACGGGTTCATGTCCCCAGAGGCTGACTCAGCCCCTTTGCTGGCAGAGCCACATTAACTTTAAACTGGGGAAATCTTTGTGTTAGTCTTCTGAAATAACCATAATAACCTAAGTGCTGTGTCCATACTGAGCAAGCTGATAATTCTCCGTACTGCTTTGTCAAACTAGGTCCCCTTTTTCCCTTTTTGTTGTCTTCTCCTAATAATGATCATGACTTACACATTCAGTTGCCTCAGTGTCTGTGTTACTCCCACAAAGTCTAGGGCAATGTGACAACCTCCAAGGTAAAACCTGCCCCCATGTATAAAACTGAGCAGATATGGAGAAAGAGAAATCAGCCTGCTCTGCCAGAAAAGAGAGCGAGACAGCAGCATGTGAAGAATAGGCATAAAATGGTTTTTCAAACTGCGGAGCTTCAGTTGGTTCACATGTCAATAGCTCCAAATTTCTGTTCCTTTAGAGGTATTTGCTCCACTTTTTTCTCCTTAGGAGGAATAGGCTTTCATATGCCCTATGTACATAGAAAACTGAATTTCATCCCCTAGGAGCCAAGAAAATGTTTCCTTTAAGTCTGTGACAGCAACTGTACTGTTGTCCATGTGTTTAGTAAGAGCAGAATTACAGTAATGTTCCTGCAACATGTGAGCAAATATAGTAAGCATTTCCATGATAGCTACAGCTGGGACTTTATAATGCTCACTGCTTTAACCAGTTTAAATAAAGCAAGGCAAGCCTGAACCTAAAACCTCCAATCTGATTGCTAAACAAGTTCCGTCCTGACTCTTTGTTGATATCCTAAATCTTCCTCCAGCTGTTAGTCAAAACAAATGCATAATTAAGCAGAACTACCCCTTATTACTGTTTAATTTCCTGATAAAGACATTAAATTAAACTGAAATTCCTCAAAAGTCCTCATTTCAAGCTGAATCCCTGCACTGACAAGCTATTAGATTTTTTGCAATACAGAACAGCCAACAACAACAACAAAATCTACTTTGGGGCGTTTATATTTGTGCAGTTTAATTGTTGGTCTGTTTCCCTGATAAGGTGAGACTAGTCCCGTGTCACTAGGGGAATGGTATTCTGCTGTGTTTTTCCATCCTCATTTACAATGATTATGTTATCAGGCTAGCCAGGCAAAAGGGTGGAGCAACTATAATTTCAAAGCAGGATTAGGTTGAAATAACGAGGTCACCAAGTTGTGGTTGTCATGGCAACGTCACATCTAAGAATATGGGATGCTTCTAGGAGATGAGGCAAGCCTGGAGTCTCTCTCCTTTGCACAAAATTCCAGACTATTTCTGCAAAATTGCTTAATTGTTTTAAAATATTTTTTTCTTCAGTGGCTTTTGCCAAAACAATGGATCAAAATTGTGTTTCTTTTTATTTAGTATCTTAAAGATGTGCATCTCTCTGATCAGTCATTGATTCCGTTTTCCTGTCAGCTTCTGAGTATATATTTTAGCTGCCTCTAAGAGATCTTTTGTTTTAAATATATTTTAAATAAGCTTTAGGTAATCAAACTATTGCTTAGGTGTTTTGATTCCCTTTGAGACTTCTCAGCCTTTTAAAACACAGGGTTCTGTCTCAGGTGAGGTGCTGCCCTGGGACCTCTCCTACACCTACAGATAAGAAACTGTTAACTCTTGAATTTCTGTGCTAGTGGCAGTTTGCATCTATTTGTTAGTACTGTTTTATGTTTTTTAAAAGAATCATTAAGCTATTTTGTTTTCCTAGTACTACCTGAAAATTATTATTTAAGAACACATTATTTGTCATTGTTCCAAGCTGTGTTGGATAGGATAAATTTGAGTGGTTGCAAAGATTTATTTCACCACGTCACTGTTTGTCACAGGCTTCCTTGGGAACTTCACAGCCCATACTCCTGACAAGCACAGTAGGAAGCAGCTGCATTGTGTGTATTTTTGTTTTTATTATGTAAAATATCACCAGAAAGATCTCGTTTTCCTTTCTCAACTATTACCTGGTGACATCATGTAAATCTCACAACACACACTTGAAATCTCTTTAGTTTTCATATGTTTTCATTGCCAAGCATCTACTGCTATCAGCATAATGTAGTGTTGAAGTGTGCCAGGCTAAGGGATTTGTGGAATAAGAGAGAGAGTTACAAACAAAACAAGGGACGTGGGCTTATATAAGGGTGTGGAATTCAGTATGTAGTTTGGGAGCACTGAAGCCTGAACTGTCTTACAAGATTTTGTCCAAGTTTTTCTGCGGTGACTGGGGTGCTTCTGTCTCTTGACATCTGAGTTCTGCATGCTATGCAGTCTTTGTGCTATAGCAGTCTCTCTTATGGTAGAAGTTCCATCCCATAATTTAGTATCAGCCTATTTGCATGGAACTTGCTGCAATATAGTGGATCCGGAGACTACTGCCTCCAGTAGGTTTTAGTTGAAAGAAGCAGGTGGTCATTCAGGAAAAGAGAATGGTCACATAAAGCCCTTTGCTGGAGGAGTGTACATGGAAATGCAGGATGAGAATTCCTACAAATAGGAAACAGACTGGAAAAAGTTGGGGTTTGATAGTGCTGTGAAAAAAATTGCCAAGCTTACTACATATGTTGTCTTTGGATAAAACAAAAATAAGGGAAAGAAAGCAAACAGAAAATACCATCTTAATAGCCCATCTTGTTTCAAGGACATGATCTAAGGGTAGATAGAGTTTTAGGTAACCTCATTTTCAAATGACATTGAACCACCTTCATAGGACATAATGGATGTTTTCTGTTTCCCTTCCTCCACTATCCAGTTAGAGCTTGTGGAGTGTGTTGTCTTGCACTTTGCTGGGAGTAAAAACTATGCAACGTGGATGACTTCCATCAATAGTAAGACTAATTGCTCAGTTCTGAAAGTAAAAGGAAGAATAAATCTCGTCTGTGACATGGAATGAGCTGTTGAACCAATTGGTAGCTGAACACTATTTGCTTTCTGTTTTGGGGAGGTGTCAGTTATTTTCCACAAAGGATGAGCTCTTTCTGCAGCAGCCTGGAGGAGCTGTTGATCAGCATCCAGCCAGGTGAGCCTGGACTCTCATTTATTTGACAGGTCTGCCATCTATAATGGCATATGAAAATAAAATAGGATTTTCCCCTCCCTCTTTTTGCAGGTTTGTATCTTGGCCTAAAGAAAAGTTTAAGTTACTATTGAATGGGTCAAGTGTGGGTTTTTTTCAGTGAGCTGAAGAGCTATCTGGGAGATAGAGAAAAAATTAAACCCAAATTGTCAGTGGGTGTATCCACCAGATGGTGATGTTCTACCAAATTATTTGCACGTTCATCTTGCAGTAAAAATCTTGTAGTTTGAATTCTGATTACTTCCTAAATTTCAGATGAGCGAGTCTTCCTGTTGCTTCCTTGATTATTAGGTTTGGAAAGACATTGTTTCTGTCTATCCTGAAGAATCTACCCTGGTTTTGTCCAGTACAATGAACACAGTGAAGAAGGTGGAGAAAAAGCTGTAACTTCCACCATACTGAATCTGGGCAAATACTAGCATATTAGAAGTAAGATTTAAATTACTACTTTACAGTTATGAAGGACCAAGAATCTGACAGCTTTGTTCATAATTAAAGGGAGTTTGTGTGAGAGAAGGAAAGTAACAGAATGAGAAAGATGAGGAGGGCTTACAGTGACGTATTGTTCCATGGCTGCTCTTTCTTTAGCCTCGAGGATCCTGTGGATGAATGCCAAAGGTTTGATTTGCTGGGTGGGGCCTCATCTACATTTCAGGGGAGAAAAACAATTCCTTCTGTATTTGCCCTCCCTTTGCTTGGCTGCATGAGTTGAACAGCCCTCACTAAAACCATGTTATGGAAAGTTACCCAATTTTAAGTTTAGCTTTTCCATCTTGATATACAACAAATATTACTGCAGCTTATGCACATGCACTGCAGCCACTCAGATGGAAAGAGCTTTGCTATCAAAAATTGCTAGAGTTATTGATTTAGTTGAAGTAACTGTCAGTAGAATGGGATCCTTTAAAAGTCTTTACCAGTTTTTTGTAACAGATGCTCAGAAAACACAAGGAAATTTTCTTTCCTCATGAGTCCTAAACTGCAGTTAGAAAAATCAAAATGGTTGTTGGATAATTTTATGTTTATTTCTTTCTCGTTATTTTATGTGCAGTACACTGGCAACACTCTTCTGTAGGGTATCAACCATCTATAAATAGAAACTGTGCTGTATTTGATCCAATGAAGTCAAGAGGAGCAATTAACATACCTGCAAATGTCACCATTTCTGATGGAAATGCTCTTCCCAGGGTAGACTAACACTGTCCACAAAGGCTGATCTTAAAGGCAGGTTTGCCAAAGCAAACATGCATTATTACTTAAAAGAACCCAAATAAAATGAAAATGTTATTGCACAAAGTAACCCTTTCAAGTAAGGGTTTCAGGAAAAAAAAAACAGCAACAAAACCGCTTCTATTAGTGAATTCAGAACTACAAAGATAGTTTTTCTGATAGTAGCATCCTAGCTTGGGAGGGTTCCAGTTTAGGGCAGGTCTCGTGGTGGGAGTCACTGCTGCTGGTAGTGATATGGTTCATATATCCAGACTAAATTCTGTTCTTTACCACAGACTTCTCAGTAAAGATGGTTCATCTGGGGCCACAATGCTGTTGAAAGCAAACAGGATGATGTTCATTCTTTCTGCCAAGATGATATCAAGTGTCTGCTCTGCTGAAGGTGCTGGCTGTTTCTCTCAGTACTGTTAGTCCAGCTCTCTTCATGTCCTTAGCCTTCTTGTACTTTGGGTAGCTGGGAGTGATTTTTTTTTTTTTCTTTCCTTTTTATTTTTTAGTGGTTGCATCAACACCCAGAAGCACAAATATGGTAGCTCTCCTCATCCCTCACTGCAACCAGTTGCTTTTGTAGAGCTCACCTGTGCATGCTAATAGTTCTGTGGATTTTGTTTTCTTTCAAAGCTAAAAAGTGAGTTGCCTTCTCTCACAGGCAGTGTGCCTTGGTCACTTTTTGTTATTACTCTGGAAATTATCCTGTTGTTTCCTCTTCACATTCTCCACTGAGGCACAAAAAATACAGCCCAGTTTGATGCCATTGGTGTTCAGAGTACAATATATCTTTGGCTACAAATTTTTAATGGTGCACCTTTGTAAGCAGCCTTATCAGTGCAATGGCTTTAGGCACTTGGAGTGGACTGTACTAGCCAGGGGAAGCTGTCTCTTAGGCTTTGCTTTTGTATTGCACCAGTCTATGGTTGACTTACTCATTGAATTAGTTTTCTCCTGCAGCCAAGCATTTGATGGACAACACTAAATGTTCAGGAAAGTGTGAGAGAGCTTATGTGAGTTTTCCAGGTTCTGTAACATTTATTAAGACGTTACTGATAAACCTTCCAAGTCTTAAAACCCCACAGGTATTCTGATGCACTCTTATGACATGTGGGCACTGTGCTTGTGCTGGCCAAGCTGACAGTATACCACCAGTTTGTTCTCCTGCGCACTTGGATTGTTTGAATTTCATCCAGGACTGCGTGTAGCCTCTTTGGGATTCCTCACCATTTACCTTCAGATATGTGATTTGCTACATACTTTGATGAGAAGTGTGGTCAAAACTAAGTTGTTTTGTGAGCAGCTGTTCTCCTTTTCTGTAAGTCTGTGTCTAATGGGTGGATTTCCTTCTGTCTAGTGTTGCTGAAGCTGTGGCAGTAGCTTTTCCCCTGGGTGAGACAGCATTCACCTGTGTAGATGTTCTGTTGTCTAGTAAGCGTTACATTCACACAAATGAACTTTCCTCAGTAAATTCACTAGTGAGGTCTCCTTCAGCTAGCCATTTATTTTAATGAATTATATAGGAAAGTAGTAACTTAAACTGTTGCCCTTCTTGCACATCTGGTTGAGATTCACCAAACCTCTGCAGGAAAGAAGAGGGCCATCTGGAAGATGAGGAGTTACACTGTGACTGGATAGTCTTGTTTTCTATGAAACCAGGCTAAGAGGGAAGTATTAGGTGGATAATCTTCAAACCTATCCCGGACAGGGGAATCTTGCAAAGGAAATGATGCTGGTAGCACCGTACAGACTATCCTTGTGAAACGTATGCTGGTTTGGCATCTAAAATTTAGTGAAACTGCCCAACTAAATTGTTAGTGGGAGCTGTGCCATCTGAGCAGATGGGCATGTGTAGGCAGTCAGTAGTCATGTTTGTTCTTCATTTATGGGAATTTAGACCAGGATTTGAAATACCATCAAGCATAAAAAGCAAAATGCTTGTCTAGGCTGTCCTCAGATTTACATCCCAACTAGGTATCTTGAGCATTTGCCCTGTTGCAGAGGGGATATCCTTGCAGTAAATCCATAACAGGACATCTGATGGAAACAGGTTTTGGCTCAAATACTTCAACCCATCTCAGTATTCAGATTTCTCATTTTATTCTGTATTACCAATCCAATCAACTTTCCATGTGACTCTTCAGACCATGCTATTTTTGTTTGGAATTCTTGTAACTACTTCCCCATATCTATTGTGTTCAATCCCAGCTTCCTTGGAGTCATAACTATGAGTGACTTCAGCTGTGGCTAAAATTATGCTCACTTCTTTCCACATTATCCTCTTGCCCATTTTCTGGGGTAGAGCATGAGGGTGTATACACAAATTGCCATGCAGTAGGTTGTGTTGCATATTAGCTACGCTCCCATGTAACTACCCAACAGCAGTACAGCCCAACAGGCTGCAAATATGAGGTAATTTTCCTCCAACTTCTTACTCTTTTTCAGGGTGCATGTAACTGAGTATGGCCAGGCATAGAAGTAATTGTTCAGTGGTAAATATCTAATTATATATAAACTTTGAGTAACTACCATGTGCGTCCAGCCTGAGCTTTCTTCAAAACATTCAACCACCGCTTCCATTGCTGTGCTTTGTGCTCAGCAGGGTTTTAGTACATCAGAAGAATTTCACAATGTTGCTGTGGCAGCGTAAACCACCTAATAGAGAAAGGTTATACCATCAGAACAGTTCTTTGGCTAAAACAGGAGTGTATTTGTTCATCAAACAAGTGAAAGCACAAATTGCCTCCTTTTTGCTTGTGATTTTGTGTCATCCATGCTAAGGTTTTGGACAGAATGATTATGTCAAACAGGGCTGGTTTTTATCATTTTTCATCTTGACATAGGTAATCTAGGAAAATCCTTACATGCTCACCTGGCCTTACTGAAAGCACGCGTGTTCTGCAATAATGTCAGATAATAAGAGTTGTGTGATGAAATTTTGAGCCTGGCCCTTCATCTGTTCATGCTGTGTGGTATTACTTTGAATGTCTGCACTAAGCATTTTGTCTCATTTAGCTTAAGTCTCATGAGACAAGGACCACGTC
This sequence comes from Tricholaema leucomelas, assembly GCA_013400475.1. Taxonomy (NCBI): domain Eukaryota; kingdom Metazoa; phylum Chordata; class Aves; order Piciformes; family Lybiidae; genus Tricholaema lacrymosa; species Tricholaema leucomelas. Next base: position 165,989 of record WAAF01001510.1, read on the forward strand.
TTTGCCTCTGTATCGCACAGCCTCAGACACCTTGATGGCACTCAAGCAACAATAAATAATTTAAGACAAATACTGCTGAGAGATCAGCCACATATGGAATGTTTCTGGCCCATTTGATGCAGAGGAAATTCTCTGTGGGAAGTCAAAGAGGTGGCTGAGGTCAGTCAGGATTTTCAGAGTCTCTGGCAACCTTCTTAGGCACGCATTGAAACAAATGTTCTTCAGGTTCCAAAGGAAAGTCATGGGCAGCGTGCATCACTTGCTACAGACCTGAAGGTGTGTAGAGATCTTTTCCCAGGTATGACTTTTTGTGCAGATTTCTACTTGTTCTGTCTACTTTATGAAAAATCGTACTCACATGGGGATAACCATGTGTTTTGTGACTTAAAGGGGACCTATGTAGACATGCTTTTCTTAATTACTTGCTAATAAACAAGTGGATGCACACTTGCACAAATGCAGTACATGCACAGCACATCTGTTCTGGTACAAGTAAAGGGAGAGGAAAAAGCTCAGATGTCCAAAACAGGGTAGTCTGAGCAGTCAGTCAACAGCCTTAATCATTTGCTAGGCAGGGACAACTTTAGAGTTGCCAGAAAAACTGCCTGTGAACCTTGCCAAGGAGCCAAATACCCTGGCTGAGAGATAATACACAGACTGGCATCTGGGCTCTGATTGTCATCAGTCCCTGCATATGAAAGAGGAGGAAGTGGATAATAGTAATTGAAGTGCTCACTCCAGGATTTAAAAATGAATTAATTCAAATATTTTCCTAAAACATCTACTCTGTTCAGTTAGGCATGAGACCATCTCCATGCATTCCTGTAGGCTAAGTAGTTGCTGTTTGTATGGTGAGAGCTGTACTAGTCAGGGCAAACTCTGGATGCGTGTGGTTGCAACCCAGTTTCCTTGCACATGCTGTGGGATGCTCTTGTGCTACAAAGCAGATGTATCTTCCAGATCCTGTCTTCAAGAATGTGTGTTTTCTCACAAATGTTACTTCCTTTTTTTGCTGTCAGTCTTGAAAGCCTGCAGACAGTAGCCTTAATGTGACATGAGGGAAACCAACTCTTTCCTGCATCTTTACCTTCTCGTGCCTCATGAATTGGAACTTCTATTAAATCAGAATCTAGGGTGCCTTATTCTAGATCTCCCAGGAAGCTCTGTTAATGCTTGAACATTACCATTGCTGTATACTTCTGGGCTTCATACTTGGATGCATGTGGCACTGCTTTGTAGTTTCATCTGAGAAGGGTTGAGCAATCCAAGGGCAGAGCCTAAATTTTCAAGGAACGGATCTATGTTTGTCTGTTTTGCCGTTTTATGCTCTTGTCACTGGACAGTATTTAAATCTGCACTGAGGTTTCTGATTCTGCTGCTGGGAAGTTTGGCTGTTCTTGATCATAGGTGTAGAGGTTTATGCATGCTGCTTTAACCAAGTGGGGAATGGTGATGCTTTTTCTGTCTAGGGATCTGGAGTTATGTCTTCTTTCGTGAGCAGACACAAAGACTTATTAATTTCTTTCTAACATCTGTAAACACTGCATCACAATTTGTTCCTAGCAATCTGGTAGCACTGGTGCACTACTGTGTAATCCGATAGCCAAGTAGCAAAGAGGACTTGTAGATGTAGGGACAGATCTCCTGTCTGGGTAGTCCACAGAAATGTGACAACTGCTTTCTCCTCAGGACACCTTTTTTTTTTTTTTTTTTTTTTTTTTTGCATGGAAGGGGTTGTAGTTGTGATTATGAAATTCTCAAGCTAAATCCCTTGCTTTCATTACAGCCATAGGGGAAGAAGTACGAAAATCACTAACAGCATGCTGCAGAGGGCCATCGAAAGGATCACTGAAAAAAAAAATGGAATAGCTTTCTATTAGCCCTTGCAGTAATATTTGTTTTGCACTGGGTTTTTCAAAACTATATATATTTTGTTTAATGTTTATATTTCCAGAAGTACACAGTCTGAGTCCTGCAGGCTTAGTAGGTTCAACAAACACAGCACTATAGAAGATGGAATTCTGTCAGTGCAAGCAGAGAATGGACACTCTTGCTGCTTTAGTTTCTGTAAAAAGCCAAAAATGTTTAACACTTGGTGTTTAAATGCTATGTTTTTCCAGCAAGTAAGGTCTTTAAACTGTAAAAGCTAATATCTGGTCTCTGTTTCTCCATTTCATAACACGGTATAGGAATACAAGAAAGAAAATTACTGAGACTAGAGATCCCCATTTGCTCATCTGGAATCCCTCATAATACACAATAAGAGCTGACTAAAGAGAGAACACAAGAACAGGGCAGTCAATATCCCCCCTCTCTGTTCCTATTGTACTGCACCTTGGGAATTTCTTTAACCTTCATTTACATGCAATTGTTTAATAGCCTTAATACATTTTTCGTTTTCAAATTTGGCTATTGGAGTGCGTCCATGTTTCTAATACCCACAGCATCTAGCTTCATTTTTGTTCCAGGGTTATTTAAGCAATAGGTAGAACTTTTGTTTCACTTCAGTTTTGCTGTGTTTAACAGAGTTTAATATTTGCTCCTTTTAAATGGAAAGTTCTGGCAATGCCAATCTGATCAGCTCATCAGACTGTTCAGTTCACTTCAGACTGTAAACTCTTCATGAAGTGAGAGCACTTTTTTTGTGTCTTCAGTGCCTGATTTGTTTAGGTCAGTTAGTGAGAGCTTTTGCATTAGACTGATAAATCAGTCTTGTATTTGGGGTGAGCAAGTAATTTCTCGCATGTCAGATTAGCTAGGATTGTGCAGGATACTTTGTCTTCCTTGGATATGGGGAGGAGAGTATCCTAGGGTACTACTACATGTGTTCACTGAGGAAATTCCTTGCTTTTATAAGGGCCTATGAAACTGAATCTCCTACTCTTTTCGTTTTTAACATTGCTGTATCTAGATCTTGCTATTTTGGTGAAATTTCAGATGGGAAGATGAGAACTGTGCTAAGCTCACCGATAAGATGCATGTGTTCATGGGTTCTTCTGAACTAAGTATCCATTATGTGACAACTTGTCACTGTGAAGACCTGAATTCAGTGGCAAAGTTTATGTATAAGAATTCCAGAGCTTTGAAAGCTTGATTACAGTATTTTTTTTCAGACTGGCAGCACCAGAAAGTATTCATCTTTGCTCTTTGAACTGTTAAATATTTCTTCAGGCCTTTTACCTTTGGCTGCAGTTTTGAAGGAATGAAGACTCCAGTTCATGGTGTTCTGTACCAGCTTCTTCTGCCAAACTACTCGAGAGCTTTGGCCACTATATTTCCCTAGGCAGCTGTTCATTTTTCAACTTCTAAAAGGCTTCTTAAGTCTGTCTCTACAGAATAGGAGAGCAATTCATCCCATAGTAAGCACCATTGCTAGCCTGCTTTCCTTTTCTACCTGAGATTAGGGAGGTTTTATCCTCTGATTTTGGGCTCCAGCTCGAGGAAACTCTGGATTCTGTAATTCAGTTAAAATGTGATCAAAGAAGACCTGAGTCCAAACTTATCCTTCAATGATGGTTCACCAAGAAATCGTATTTCACATTGAGACAGAAAAATTCTTTATCATGTAATAAATACAACATAAATCTGCTACATTGAAGTGGCATGGAGATAAGGTGACTGAATATTTCCTTATTCTTGATGGATCCCCTTTTGCTTCCTAGGTTAGAATGTGGTACATTGGCAGAGCTTAATTTGCAGGAAATAAACTTTCACATGGCTGTGTAAGGATCGGTGTTTGTGCTTGGAGAAAGATGCCAGAGATCATCTAGGGCCCAAATGAGAGAAATGACCATGTGGTAAGAAGCCTAAAGAGACGGTATTCCTGTCTTTCCTGGCTAGAAAAGTACTGGTCTTCTAACCTTTCAAACCTGTTAGTTTAGATTAAATTTACAATAGCGCCATCACTGTAGTGACCTTTTAGGTTTTGAGTCTGTAGAATTTACTCAGAATACATTTGAAGCTTTGCCAAAAAGACAACCTCTCCCTTGGTTTAGTGAAATTTCAAATTTTATCAAAACAGCTCTTAAGCAACTGGAACAGAAAAATAAAGAAATAAAAATCTCAGTTCCATAATTGGTGCAAAACTACAAGGATTTTTGGTGTCACTTGGGCTTTCTATTTTTCAGTCTTCTGAAGGAACAACATCTTTCAGATGTCAAACCTGTATTTCCCAGGATGAGAACAGGAGCATCCATGGAGTGAGATTTAGAAATTATGGGTTCAGATATATAACAAAGGAAGTCATTCAGAGAAGAGGCCAGGATGAAGAAGTATATTTCAGTTTCATCAACTATGCAAGTCTAAGCCCTTTTCAAATAGAGGGGAACCTTGCATTGTGTACTTTACATTCAGGAAGTCAACTGGCCAGGCTTGGAAAAGATGTGCTGCCATAACAAGCGATAGCATGTGGAAAACAAACTCCCTCAGCTGGCTCTGAGATTCCTTAAAACATTGGGTGAGGTTCTGCTTTGCCAGCTTCCTTTGCATAAATTCTGGCATAAGTGCCTGGCACTAGGAAGCTGCTGGAAGAAAAGGTTATATCAGTGTAGAACTACTGCAACATTCCTTGTGTCAAAGGCTTTTCCAAGAGGCCACTGCAAACTGAAGGGCAAGCAGTTTTAAAGGTGGGCAAGCACAGTTTGTAGATGCACATTCTAAAGTGGGAAGGGACCTTGGGACATCATTTTGTCCAACTCCTTAGCTAAAGCAGGATCAACTGGAGTGGACTGCCCTAAATGTGTTTAGATGGCTTCTGAGTATATCCAAGGTGCAGACTCCACAACCTACATGGGCAGGCTGTTCCAGTGCTTAGTCAGCTACACAGTAAAAAAGTGTTTCCTGAAGTTCAGGGGAAACCTCTTGTGTTTCATTTTGTGCTTGTTGACACTTGTCCTGTCATGGGCTCCTATATACTCTCTTTTTAGATATTTGTAGATGTTGATAACATTCTCCCTGAGCCTTCTCTTTCATAGACTAAATAGTCTCAGCCTTTCCTCACATGAGAGTTGTTCCAGTGCATTCATCATGTTTGTGTTCTTTCACTTGACTCTCTCCAGTAGCTCCATATCCTTCTTGTACTGAGGAGTCCAGAAGTGGACACAGCACTCAGGTATGGCCTCAGCAGTGCAGGACAGAGGGATCACCTCCCTTCACCTGCTGGCAATATTTCTCCTAATGCAGCTAAGGATATCCTTACAGTTCTTTGCTGTGAGGAGACGCTGCTGGCTCATGCTTGACTTGGTGTCTACCAAGACCTTCATGCCCTTTCCTAAAAAGTCATTGTCCAGCCAGTTAGTCTCAGCTACAACCATCACTGCTTTACTGGAATCACTGGATTCTCATCACTCTATTCTGTCATACAACCTGAGACAGTTGCAACATTGGCACGACCTAGCGTTATCATCTGGCCAAAAGGCCACTGCTGGGGCAGGGGGGAAGGATTTGTAGCTCCACCTAGCTATCTTTAGTAACGTGGCAGGTGTTCCCATGGAATCCTGAATCCTAGGCGTAAGACTACCATGGACATTTTGCAATACCCATGACAGACAACATGAGCAAGATGAATGTATTCTCAACTCAATTGCCAAGTAGAGAATCTTTGCTTGGGACTAAAAGAAAACGCAGTCCTTAAGGAAAGCAAGGGTAACGAGGTTGGTTGTGAGATGGAAGTGTGAGTAGCCTTTTGCAATGTACCACAAAACGGGTCTTTTCAAAGATGAGAGAAGTAGAACAGGGTTGTACAACCTGCCAGGAGATTTTGATAGAAATCCTCACTCTGAATCTGAGCAAATTTGAGTCTCTATCATCACTCAGCAGAGGCCTAGGCTTGAAATTGTCAGAAGCAACAAAATGCAATCCAGTTTTTATATAAAACTGTTTGTGAAAGCCAAAACAATAACAAGGCTGTGGCTCTGGTTGCGTGATCATTAATACCAGGTCTATGTTCTGGAGAATCATCCAGTGAGACAAATTAGATCCTGATCAGGCACAAGCACACAATTACATTTCTGTCTGCTTAGTCAGAACATGGCATCAAGCTTGTGCCAGCTTTCTTCCTTTTACACTGGTTTTTATGCTGATTGTAGAAAGACAGGCGATACCTGATCCAGAATAAAACCTGGCAATACAAATGTTTTTGGACAAATATGAGCTGCCAGAGTGAGTTTAAGCTCTTATGTAAGTTCTGTAGACACAGCATTTTTGATCTGCTTGCTTAGGAATCCTTAAATTGCATTTATTGCCTCATATAACCACAGCATGAAGTTTTTTTCCAAACCAAAAGTCCTATTGATAGACCTACAAGTTGTGTTACATGGTGTTCTGGTAAACAGAATCATGTCTTCTCTTGGTACTTCTCTGTCTTCTGTGTGCTTTTGTTCACACAGCTGGATGTAGGCAAGCAGACAAAATGCTTCCTGCAATGTCCTAGCTGGTGCCATGCCTACTGAAACAGCTGGACTAAACTGAGAGACCTCAGTTATCACAGCTTCACCTTACTAATAAGAATACTTGCTACTAAGTTGCCTTAGAACAGTTGCAAAGAACAGTTATTGTGGCTAAACAGAACACCTTCAGCAGTGGAAATGCCTTGGCTGTGGTATTTAGTTCTTCTATTATCTCTATCTGGTTTGACCTTTCCCTCTACCCCTCCCCTTTTTCTTAGCCTTCTCTTTTGACATTTATGGCTTAAATCCTCTTCTGTGACACTACCATGAAGTAATTATTTAGAAGGCAACTAAAAGCAGTGTCTTCAGTAGGTTGATGCTGGTACAGGTCAGTCAAAGCCTCATAGCAGCAGATAAAACCTTGTGCAATGTCTGCCTTCATCATTGGGGAGGTTGTCAACAAAAAGTGCATTTTCTGCCTCTATTGTTTTCTATTCCTTTGCCTCACCTTTAGATGTTTGTCTTGTTTTGTTTTCAAGGAAGCAACAGTGAACTTTAACGGCAATTCCCACCCATATCAAGGGTTGCTAAAAGGACAGTTCTTAGCATCTTTAATATCACCTGAAAGATTACCAGGACTGTTCCCATTTAAAAATGTCTCTACAAGTAAAGGGCAGAGGAATAAGGGGTAGTTAATATGAAAGTATTAACTTTACAATTTCAGTTCTTTGACTGTTTTTTTTCATTTTATCTTTAGGAAAAGGTTAAAGTGATTCTTAATAGTTCCTGTTGCCAGGAACTGTTTGAATGTTGGACTTCAGGGCATAAGCAGGATCTCCTTATTTCCATGTTCTCACTATGTACTAAATATATCCCGAAGAACTGGCATAGAGCAAACAAAACATTTAATTTAACCTGAAATGTATATCTTAAGTTAAAAAATATCCTGCAGTTCTGGCTTCAGATTGGCCTCTTTTTCTCTCTTTTTATTTTATTTTTTTGTCTCCAATTCAGTCTATATAACAAAACCCAGTTGATGCTTTCCAAAAGCACAAACCGAGAGCCAACATCTTAATATTGTTTTTCTCAGCGTTGCAGCTGACAGCAAAATGTCTCTCAGGAATTGTCTTTTCTCTCTTTGCCACTAGGGAAAAGCAGAGAGAAAAATGAAAAATAGAAGTGGCTAGACTGAGCATTAATTGTCTATCTGTAACTAACTTGCTTTAGTTCCTCGTTATTAGTTAGCCTGTTCTGATTCTTGCCACGTTGACAAGGTAATTGGAAGACAAAATCCACGTAAGTGAAACACAAAGGAAGAGGTTAATGCTTGTCGTTATCATTCTGAATTACCCTAAACATTAGAATTGCAATGAAATAAGAACTTACTTGCTATCAATATTTTATTTTGTTACAAGAAAATATAAACAGAGATGTAATCCTGTCTCTGTGTAGCAGTCTGAGAAGGAAATTCCTAGGAAAACAAAGAAGGCACTAGCAAAGAGTTGATTGACTATTGACAATGACAGTAAGTTGTCTGATAACTTTGTGCCAGTCTCATCTCTCTTATACCCATTCTGTCTCCTGATAGCATGAGTCTAGGTCTGTAAAGGAGGTACTAGAATCTCTCAGTCTTTTTTCTTTTTCCCTTTCTTTCCTATTTCTAACTTAAAATAGGCCTATTGCCACACCAAAAGTTGGGAGAAAAGGGAGAAAAAGGAGAAAAAGTTCTTTTTCATGGTAGAAGCCTTTCTCAGTTTCATAGAAAATGTCTATAATAAGGGCAGGCAGATTATGACTCTGGAAATACCCCTGGGGTAAACAGACCAAGTTATGTGAACTCTAGCTAGCAGTACATGAGAAGAAAGTTACCATGATCATTCCTAGACCAAATCAGGAGATAAGCTTTCACAGCTGGGTAGGTTGAGCCTAGGGAGAGCCTTACCTGTCTGAACTGGCTGGCCTCTCTTTTTTTCATGAGGTATGTAGGCAAAAGTGAAATACTGAATATTTAACAAATACTTGATTTATCCAAAACCTTCATGTGTCATTGTAGATAAGTAGGTGCTAATAAGTACCAGAAAAACACCAATAATTTAAATAGCATTAGCAGATATCCCTCCCTTCCTTAATTGGTGTATGCTACACAGGAACTGAATTTTGAATGTACAACCAAATGTTAAAAGTCATTTCCAAGCCGTATTCTCTCCTCAATGAGACATCAAACTGTTGTCACCCAATCCTTTTTACTTTATTTTTTAGCTTAATACTTTGATCATTCCCCTCTGACATGGTTCCTGCTGTACCAGATTAGCTAGCAGCAAGCTGCTAGGTAGATGAAAAACCTTTTAATGGGGTCTGTTTAGTATTTCATCTGTAAATCATTTACGTAAAAAAAGTATAACGAAGTCACAAATTGGCAGATAATTTCTAAGACATTTGTGCTGCTTATGAAATTATCACCCAACTTCCACTTCTGATAAACACTCCTTAAAATGTTGACATATATGCATGCATACATATACATATATATATTCATGTGTGGGTATATACGTGTGTGTGTGTGTATATATGCGTTGGTTGTTTTTTTTTTTTAAGGAAACTATATAAAAGAAGGTTGGAGCAAGCTAACCACGTATTTTAAGAAAATGGTAACCTTTTAAACAAAGGAAACTCCCTCTAATCAACTGGAAGTTAGTAGAGCAACAGACACAGTGCAAAAAGAAAAAAAGACTAGAGTTGTAAAGATGGGAGTTGGTACAAGTAGCAGTGGAACTGAGAAAATGTAACAGAGTTGAAAGGAGGGGCCAGGAAAAATACTAGATTATAGCAAGAGAACTTTAAAGCTAAGGGAAGCCCAGAAAAAGCTTCTTTCAGTACACAAAGGATTTGAGGAAGGAAACCATAGGTATTACTACTTGGTTGAGACTATTTCTACATCATTTTTTGTTGGTACAAGCTAGAGCCCTGGAGGAGAAGAGAATTTGAGTTACTGAAGAAACAAGAGAAAAGGTCCTTTTGAGAACTCAAATCTGATTACAGGTTAGGGAACAGATGGTGGAGTTTTAGGATCACTTCAGGGAGGAAAAGAGTCAGTAGTGGAGAATCAAAGAGATCCGTGCCAGTTCTGTTTTAATTCAATATCTTTGTTGGTGACCTGGAGAAGAAAGTGTGTACCGAAATCTCCAAATTCGTGGGTTTTCGAATGTCACCCTGAGAGAACTCTGGGAGGACCTTGTGAAATTGAGCAAGGGGACAAAAACGTTTCAGATTAACGTAGTTATAGATAAATGTACAGCAGCGCATCTGCAGAAAACTGGCTTAAAATATACCTATTGCAAATTTTATAACTGCATGAGGAGATTTTTTTTTTAAATTTTTTTTTTTTTTCACTGTGGGGTGATGGAACACTGGAACAGGCTGCCCAGGGCAGTCATGGAGTCTCCTTCTCTGGAGATATTTGAAGTCACTTCTCTGGTGATCTTGCTCTAGCAGGAATGTTGGATTGGATGATTATAGAATCATAAAATGGTTTAAGTTGGAAGGGATCTCAAAGATCATCCAGTTCCAACCTCCTGCCATATGCAGGGACACCACCCACTAGAACAGGTTGCTCAAGGCCTTATCCAAGCTAGTCTTGAATACCTCAGGGAGGGAGAACCCACAACCTTCCTGGGCAACCTGTTCCAGTGTCTCACCACCCTCATTGTAAAGAACTTCTTCCTAATATCTAGTTTGAATCTCCCCTCTTCCAGTTTAAACCCATTACCCCTTGTCCTGTCATTACAAAACCTTGTAAATAGTCCTTCCCTAGCCTTCCTGTAACCCCCCTTCAGGTACTGGAAGGCCACGACAAGATCTCCTCAAGGCCTTCTCTTCTCCAGGCTGAAAAGCCCCAACTCTCATAGCCTGTCCTCAGCAGAGCTGCTCCAGCCCTCAGATCATCTTTGTGGTCTCCTCTGGACTTGCTCCAACAGTTCCAAGTCCTTCTTGTGTTGGAGGCTCCAGAACTGTACACAGTTCTTTCAAAGTCTCTTCCAACCTCTGACATTCTGTAACTCAGAAAAGAGATCTTGAGAGTTATCATTCATTTCAATTATTTGAAGTAATTTGCTCTATGAGCAGTGCCAGCCAGAAAAAGAAACAAAATGTGAGGCATCATCAGGAGGGATTTTGAGAGGGAGACAGAGAGTATCATCTTGATGCAATGTAAAACCTTAAAGAACCCACATCTGAAGTACAGCATGCCATTATGATCTCTATAGAGGATGCAGAAGAACTGTGGAAGTTATAGAACAGGGCAGCAGAAATGACTGAGGGGGTAACAGCTGTTGCATTGCAAGGACGAACTGGAAATGCTTGGACCTTTCACCTGGGAGCAGTAAAAACTGGACATATTACACCTGATGTTTACAAAGAATGTATCTGCTGAGTAGCAGCGTCACTTGATCTAGGGATGTGTACTGAAAATAGCAAGTGATAAGAACAAAGAAAAGGTATTTTTTACATGATAGAAAAAGAACTTGTGAAATTGTTGCCACAGGAGGTCATGGAGGCGAGATAGATGGTATTGTCAGTTGGAAAAGTTTGGAGAAGTTCCTGGTCAGCAGGGCCAAGGCAGATAATAGAGACAGGCAGGAATGAAGCACTGAGATGTCTAATGCAATGCCAGCAGCTGCTGAGAGAGCAAGAGAGGAATGAGCTGCAGGGCTGATGTGCTCTCCTGTGCTAGGAGCAGAGTATCTGATGTGGTTGGAAACAGAGGCTGGCTAGATAGTGTGACCCAGTAGGGCATTTCTTGAGCTTTTATGTTAGGCTGGGTGTAAGGGAGGTTTCCCTTGACAAGTCTTTGAGTTTCTGCTCCAATTACAATCTAAATAACACATACTAGAGCCTTGCCATAGTTCTCTAGATGAAAGCACAGGGGATGCAGTACTTTGCAGGTTACAGAGTAACTAACTCGGAGCAGTAAGGGAAGCCTTCAGCAGTGCAAGGATCAGGGTGATCACTGGTTGCAAAGTGGCAGGCAAGTAGTTCCAATGAGTGCTTTAAACTTTGTAGGTTTTAAAGTTCAAAGTAAAAAAGTTCCTCTTGTTTCTATGGCTTACATACCTATTTCTGTCTCTTACCTATCCATTGCCACTGCCATGTTTCTATTCAGAAAATGTTTAGCATCTTTTGTGGGTTTGGCTACTTCGATGCACTTGTTTCCCTGAATCTTTCCAGGTCTGAATATTGTTGTGAATGTTTATTTTTGTTACTGTGGCTTTCAGTAATTAAATGACACCATATAAAGTGGCTCAAAAATGAGAGTATTTGGTAAACTGAAAATACAAAATTTAATCTGGATTTTTATTTATCACGGTCTTCAAAAAAGCCATACCTTGCTACAACCTTAAGCAGTCCTTTTTCTTCTTGATAATTTCGCCTTTCAGCTAGTTAGTTTTACTGTATGAAACATTCTCTTCAGTGCTACATTTACTATGTTAGTGTTAGGGCAACAAAAGAGTATTTTCATATCTCACAAATGTGAAGATTGCGTGGCTCCAAAGGAGTTCTGCTGTTTTACAGATGCGCAGATCCCAATGGTTGCCACAGGGTTGCATAAAAAAATGCTTTTTTTGTTCATTAACGCTTGTATTTTATTCAAGACGTTGATGATTTTGTTAGTCATTAAGTGACATCTACCTTGAAAGCTAAAGATAGATCATACTTTTGTTTTCTTTTTAGCTCACTCACATGCAGCTTTTGAGTATTCCAGTTCTGGTCTTAATTGAGTGGTAACTCTAATAAATGTTCTAGATTTATTTGGTGCATGCTTATATGGTGGACTTTTTTGCTGGTATAGCTCTGTTAGCCAGGTAAGTTGTCCTCTGCTGGCTGATCTCAATCTGACTCATGTCTGGACTTCCCTGAAATGAGAAAAAATGTTACTGGTTTCAATTTTTGACATTGCCTTATTGCTACAGGTGAGCAAAAGGGAACACATATCATTGTTGTTGGTGCTCCAGATCCCATTCTGTTACATTTGCTTAGTCCTAGTGAGCTGGAGTTTGCTTTTGATTTCTCTGTTCTGCAGACAGTTACCTCTGCCAGGTGGATGAGCTTAAGAAGGGCAGTCAATAATGTCTTATATCATCACAGCAATTTTCTTTGCCTGACAGTCTGTTATCTCTAAAATAATGTATTTTTATTAGTTCTACCTGTTTTAAGTCTTATGAAGTTGCGGCTGTGCTAGATTTAGTCTGTCAATATAGCAACATCTGTTTTGAAAGCATTACAGAAATATAGAGCATGTTATACTGTGAATTATGCAGGCATATATAAACTATGCAATGCTAATGTGGTAGCAATATAGATATGGTGTAATTGATGTGTAGATATGCTTTAATTGAAATAGCTGCAGTGTGGATCACTCTTGATCAAAGAGCAGGGATTATATTTTCTCACTTCAGTTACTCTTATGAGTTATGAACTGCTAGTTCTACCTTAAAAACTCAGGGTTGTATTTCACAAAACTTCCTCTCCTCCAGCAGCCAGAAGAGGTAGAACCTCCTGGGAAAAAAAAAAAAAAAGTTTATGAAGTGCTCTTACACACCAAAAAGTCTTGGAGAAAATGTCAGAACTTTGGGCAGAAGAAGGACCTGGCTGGATCTTTTTCTGATTCTTGTGAAACTTCCATTGTGTCATGTAATGTGAGCGGAAGAATCAGACTGCCATTGAGTTGTGTCCTCCTTCAAAGCTTATGTGCCTGCATTTCTGTAGGGAGAAATGGTCATGGCAGCTCATACCACAGCTTGCCCTTGAGATGCTGACTAAATAAGTAGGTAGGTGTTGTCACATTCTATGTTGCTGCAGCACTGTTACCAGTGATACCTGAACTAGCTAGTTTTAATCTAACTTATAGCTGCTTATAAAAGCTGCAGGTGCTACAAAGCAGTCAGACCTTGAGTCAGATTCAGTTCTAAGTCTGGTGGACTGGGACTGTCTGTTTCTGCAGCACTCCTTCACAAAGGTGTTCATATAGATTTTGCTTGCAAATATTCTTAAATTCCTAGATATTCAGATATTTTGACAGTGTTCCTGGATACACAGCCTTCTAAGTCTCAGGATCTAGAAGCAAAGGTCTGATTTGTGGTGCAGCAGTACAGAGCTGCTGTTTTGGTGCTGACACTTCCCTGTGCTGATATGCTTTCTGTTTGAATACAGAAGTCAGCTGCAAGCTGTTAGTCTTGAACACAGGCACTGGATGCAGGGACCTGAAACAGTAGCTCTGACAGGTGTGATGGGTCCATTCCTTTCAGCAGTATTAATGCAGGTACCTACTTACAGTGCAAATGTCAGTGCTGTTAATGATTTAATTGGTCATTGCCAAGGTAGAGTTCTAACCAGCTGCAAAACATGTTAAGAGTCTAAACTTATCTGATATTGCTAGTACCAGTGTATGAGGTAAGTCACCTCTTTCCTTCATCAAGGGCCCAGTTGTCCCATTGGGCCAGAAAGTTTTCAAATTCTTGTTTTCTTTACTTTCTCCATAGTTGCCTTTTTTAATGTTATGGTGAAGAAAGGTTAAGAAACACATGGAGAGATACATAATTTGAGAATTTGAAAATGAAAAATGCATAAAGCTGATTCAAACTGTCAAATTCAAGTGACAGGAACCTGCCATCATGGTGCTCAGATGCTGCCAACAATGTTCACTCTAAGATCAATGTCTGACTTCTACAAGAGTAGAAAAGCAGAGAGCTTATTCTGCAGACAAAACTTGGAAAGGATAATGTTTTGCTGTGATGCTGTTGAGGGACTATACCATTAAAAAAAAAGGTCTTGATCTTGGGGAAATTCCTCAGAGAAAAAGTGAAAGTGACAACAAATGCCAAGAGGGTGTCTGTATAGCTGAATCATTCATAGGAAAATGGGATAGACACGGAAGCAGAGCACACAGAACTAGACTTATTGTGGTATACTGCACAGGGTTAAACTTTGAAATAATGTTAGATGGGGCTGTCTGCTTCCCCTCCACGTTCTGTAGAGCTGCCCAGTGTAATGATAAAGCAGAGAGAGCTGTTGTTTCCTTTTGATTGCATTTATTTGTAATGTGAAAGGAGAAGCCTTATTTCTATTCTTCATGGTGCTTTTTTGTAATGCTCCTTTTGAAAAGGATACCGATAACACAGAGTCACTGCAGATTTCCATCCCTCTGCCCTAGCTTCTATGCTGATCAATTCTTCTCATGTTTCTGGAAGAAGAGTTGCTATTTGTCCTCTGCTGCTTTACTGTGTAGGTATCAGTGAGAAATTCATTACAAACCATGAGTCGGAGTACTTGTATTATTTCAGGTTTTTCTTATCTGGTTATTTGTGATGGGTGTTTAATTTTCTTTTTTAATTGATGCACTTGTAATGCCAGGAAAATTCATGCAGACCCCGTCCCCTTTTGATAAACCGGAAACAAAGAAGGAAAGTTACTAAATATGTACAGTGTCACAGTTGTAAGGCATGTGGTTTTAATTAAGTTTTAACTAATTCCCTTTATCTTGTCATAGTAATTATGACTATACAAGTCATGTCACATTAATATGTGAAAGCAGCACTTTGGCATGGCTGGTCAAGGAACGAAGCCTTTATGACCTGCCTTGTTAAATTAAACCAGAGAGACTGATCAACTTGTATTTTGTTACCTTCTTTGATAAATTATGTTGAAGATGAAGGAAAGTGCAAAAGGGCCAACACACATTGGTGATAAACATTGCTGAAGTATGGCAGCAAACAAATTGGGAAGAGTGATCTTGCAGACCTTTGTAAAGGCTCCTGGCTTTGATACAAAAAATGAAATTATATGTAACAATGAGGTAGCTTAAGTGAACTGGTAATGCTTGAACAAATCAAAAGTCTACCATTTTCTTGCATGATGGAGTTGGATACTGTAGAATTACAACTAATTTTTCTGTCTTCTGTTTAAGCAAAGGGTGTTTTATGCAGAATAATACTGAAGTTAGTCAGGGCTGTGGATTCACATTACAGTATCTTGTTTCTACTGCCAAATGGTCCAGATACTTACTGAGAAGAGTAAGTGTAACCAGCATGTCCACAGCCTCTAGTAGGGCATAAAGTCCACTCCATTTGGAGAAAACTACTTTTCCCCATCAGAGGAATGTTGTTTGAAGTACTGAACATATAGATTTGTGTGCAATAGGAATGTTCTGCCAGCAACCTTGTAGATTAGCTAAGTCACCTTGAGTTTTGGCTTTTTCACTGATTATGTATGTTTGAACTGTGTCACAATAGCAGGGAACATTTCTTCTTACAACGTGAAGAAAAACTGACAAAAAACTAGAATAAGAATGAATATATAACCTTCTGTCAGTTTCTTCATGGGATTAGTTTGCTTCATGCCCTACCTTCCCACCTCCCCTACAGACTTTGAGGGAGCAAAAGAGAAGTGCCACACCTGTAACTACTGGAAGGGTCCCTCACAACCCTTCTGATTGCTATGTTAGGCCTTATGTTTCGGGGTCATATTTCATTATAAATAACTGCAGAATCTGCTTCTGCTGTTTTTGCATGAAGCTGCTTTAGGGACAATTTTTGGAGATTCCTGACTGGATTCTTCCTTGATGTCTGTGGCCTTTTCATAGCAGAGACTTTAATCAGCTTTGAAATTCAGTCCTCTGTTCTGTGAGGAATATGCTGAGTAATAGCAGCACATGGTTGTCACAACAGCTTGCGGGCAGATTCAGAAAGAGAGCCTTTGTTTTCTTTTCACATATCTGCATATATTCTTTTCCAATATGTTGGGACCAAAAGGAACCAGAAAAACACTAGTTTTCTTCTTCAGACAAAGTCATCTAGGAAAAGGGTATGCTTTATGTCCTCTATCTGTATGAACAGTCCCTGGTGGATGGCATTCTACCAGAACAGAGAGGATAGGCTTTGTAGGAAATTCCAATATGGCTCCAGATTCCTGACTAGCAAGACACAGTAAATTTGCTTACATACTGGTGTTGCTGTTCAGTGCTCCATAATCTGCAAACAGGAAGCACCTGGGAGATTAAATCTTAGAGTGGGTTGTTAAAAGGGCAAGAAATCTGAGAACCTGACAATTTAAAAGGTTGAGGTAGACTGTCAATATACTGAGACCACAGAAAGCATCAGAATTATGAATCAAGCTAGTGACTGGCAGGTTCCCTGCTTGAATAAAGGATTGTGATTAAAAACTAGTGGAAAGCAGTGATTCAGAAAATGTGAACATTCTGACTTTGATGGTGCAGAGAGGCGGCCTGACTACATCCTGCAGATGCCCTGGAATGCATCTTCCGACCTTCCCTAAATCAGACTTCTAGTGGTTTTATACTTGCTTATTGTTAATTGGGATGAAAGTGTGGAAAATCTTTTTTGATCTCCAGATAATTGTCTCCTGTGCTAATTATTGAAATGTGGAGGTTTGTGGTTAGAATATGGGCACCCTTTTCCTGTTGGGGAAAAAGCCCATTTTAGGAGAGTTTTTCAAAGACATTTGTATAATTGTTAGGATTTTGTTTTCAGGACTGAAATATTTGTATTTTTGTACTTAAGAGAATGGGTGGATTTTTTTTTTTCTAGTTTTGTTTCAGTTTGCTTTCTATTAAAGAAAGTTTGGTGTTTTTTTTTTTTTTCACCAGCTGACCATATACCCTGTACTAATCCAAGCAATGAAAGGCTTTAATCAGATGCTGCAATGTGCCCATTTCCTGCAGGCTTCTAACATGAATTGGAACCTGCTGGAAATAGAAACTGACTTTCTCCTTAAGTCTTTTTTCAAAGCAAGCAGGGGATTTTAGGAGTGGCTCCTTTCATTGCCCAGTGGGAGGTGAACCCCTAGTTCACTAGAGGAGGAAAAAAAAGGCAGAAAACCCTAAGAATGAAATAAAAGATTTAAGGAATAAAACCTGAAAGTGAAAAGTGGAATGGGGAAGGGTATTAATGCAGGTCTGATGGAGCTTGCTCTGCAAAATCATGGGTTTTTTTTGCTTCAGACCTTCTTACCTGTTTGCAGAGCTTGTCATTGTAGGTGTTTGCAGCAAAAGGTGCGCTAGCATTCCCCTGCTTCCACCTTGACAGCCAAAATAGGCTGTTTGCCATAATATTAATCTTGTTTCCATCACAGAGTAACTAATAGCTGCTCAGCCTTACCTGCTCCTGAGTAAATGATTCAATTCATCATTTAAGTCAACAAAAGAACCCAAACTCATCTCTGGAAGTTGGAGTCTGAATCATGAATAATCTACATTCCAATCAGTGTTATTTGATTATATTCAACATTCTCTGCTCACCTTACATAAAATCAGTGAACATTTTGCTTTGTAATGTATTCAAAGAAAAAAAAATCTATTATTTTGGAGAATTACCTGCACTAGTGGCATTCTAAGATTTTTCTTTCCCTTTGGAACAAGAAACAACACAGTATTGCCATTTTCTGACATAAGTACTGCTCTGGTGCATTTCAGAAGGGAAAAGATTTGCATTTCCAGTCCCCTACTTGAAACCACTTCACTCCTCTGAAACAAAACCAAACATGAAACAAACCCAACAACCCTCCCCCAGGTTTTACAGCTTGGAGAATAGGACACACAAAATACACATTGCAGTGGAATCAATAGCAAGAGGTGCAGAAAGAACACTTGTGTCTGCTCGTATAAAATAAGGAAAATGGCCATAAAAATATTCTAATTGTAAGATACTCCTTTTTAATTTGTGTTAGCACTGAAGCTGGTCAAAGAGTAGCCTAGAAAAAGCCCTTCCTTGTGTGTCCTGCTTAGTCAGCTCAGTGCAGCAGCTGTTCCAATAAGCAATTTGATGTTTAGCACCTGAGAATTTGCTCTCTCCTTCAGCCAGGATTGCAAGCTCAACAAAATGTATAAAGGCATGAAGTTTCATAACTCTTTCTCCCTAATGCAATAGCCATAGAAAATCTGGGTTATGGCGCAGTCATTAGCTTTCTAGTAAAATTAGTTTTGTATTTTGAGGCTTTGCTTTTTCCTTGGCACAATGAAAATCTCCTCTGTGTGTCCAAAAGGAAGGATTTAAAATGAAGAGATGAGACAGAGTAGGAAAGAGAGTGCTGATTCTTACCTCCAAACAGCTTGCTTAAGAGATAGATTCCTTGCTTCCAACCTTTAACCAGGAAGTTACTATTATTTATGGATAGAAATGGTGAAAGAGAAAATTTTGTCTTTATTCTCTTTTTCTACCTTATTTCAAAACCTAAAATTATTTGTCTCACGTTCTAAGACCTTTAAATTCACATAAATTGTACCTGCTCTCAAGAGGTCTTCTCTCCAAGCTGCTGGGTCTAGTCTTCAGTTTTGTCAGCTTCAGCAGTTTCCGTATGAATCTCAATATATTTATTCCAAATTCTTGGAACCATGAGATTTATTGTTACTGATTTCTCATTGCATCAGAAAAATTGGATGAAGCATACCTGTAAATTCTGGGAACAAGAAGTGTGGGGGGGGAACCCCAACCCATCAAAAAAAAAAAAATCCTAAGCTTTTTCTTGGCAAGATCAAACCTGTAAAACTTCGAACCTGCTTAGGAGAAGATAGGCATATGATCTAAAGAAATATATAAATATTGTGTATATTATATTCATCCTCCCCAAACAGTAACATTACTTCCTTAGATCTGAGACATCGTCCACCAACTCCATCTTCCTGGTTTTGGCTGCTGCTGTCCAGCCTTCTTGGTAACTGATAGTTCAGCATGGCTCTTGGGAGCTGGGGTTTGTGGCTATTGGGATACGTGGAGAATGTAAACCAAGAAACAAGCAGGTTTGTGTGAAACCACGGCACATCAGAGCAGTTCCACCAAAGGTCTGCTGAAAGTGTGGTTAGGTCTTTCCAAGTGGACATCTTAAGTCTGAGCACAAGAGAACTGTTTAATGCTTGGCAACAAACATCTGTGGGCAGGTGAAGGAGTAAAGGAAAAATGAGGAGGAGAAAGCCTGTGTTAAACTCAGCAGTTGCTTCTCAAGTTCTGCTTTGCTTTTATCTTAACTGTTTAGCAGACACCAGAAGTACGAAGTTACACCATGAACAAATTCTGATGAAGACGAGAGCGTAAAACCACAGTAATGTATCACCAGTTTCTTTCATGATTTACTGCTAAAAAGGAATATCTCAGGAGCTGTACAGTCAAGGAGACATTGCTGTCAGCTCTGTAGCTGTTACTCTCAGAAAAATCTTAGTGTGCACCAGAACAGATCAAAGCAAACCCATCCTTGTATTGGAATAGATGATGGATTTGAACTTGCTAACTGATTTACTAGAATTACTAAGAGTTTCTGGGCCTGTTTTCAGTGAGACTCTAAGGCACTGAAGGAGAAAAGATTTGAAAGCTGAAGCAATTGCTGGGTGGGTGCAAGAGGAGAAAGGAAAACAAGGTGAAAAGTGACTTTGTGTTGTTATCTCTGTAGGTGGAGCTAAACAGAGATTAGGGACCTACTTATGCAGTAACTTCTCTCTCTGAAAAGAGACTAAGAGCTCTATATTATCCTGTTCCCATCAGGCATAACATGATATGAAGGTGATTTTACAAGATTATGGACTTTCCTGATATGTGAGGAAACCTATATTTATTTCCTCAAGACAAAGGCTTATTGGCTAGTTTTTAATCAGAAATAAATTTTCGTCCTTTCTTCTTATTGGAAGGTATCACAGATCTGTACTTTGCCTGAAATTATTCTGTCTCTTATTTCTTCTATAGTCTTCAGTGAGAGTTTGCCTTTTTAAATTGTTTTGGTCACAGCAGAACACTTTCTGCTGTGTCTCATATAGCAAAGAACTACTCTCCGAAATGAGACTGATTCTAAGAGGATTTGAAAGCCAAAATTTTTCGTGTTTGGCATTCCTTTGGAACAAAAGGGCTGAACTTCGTAACAACCACTGTCTTATGTATTTGTGCACTAAATGTTTTTCTTTGGAGTGTTAAGGAGGGGTTTGAATCTGGCTTAGAAGTGAATGGTAATGAAGCCAATATAAAAAATATCAAATAGTTTATTAAATATATAAAGAAAATTCCCCCAAACTTAGTTACAGTTACCAATCACATAACAAAATCTCTGTGTGTTGAAACTAAGATGACAGGCAGAGTCAGGGCCACTGTTCGTGGGGAAGGCATGTCCCTAGCTACTCGGTGCAAGGCACACAAGGCAAACAGGTAGTGGACAAAACAAAGGCAGCAACAGCAAGCAAAAAAGTTTCCTAGGTTTTTAAGCAATTTGATGAATGTCTTTGACCAATAGCAACAGATTAAAACCACCCTTAGAACCAATGCTGAGTTATTTCACCAAAAAAAGGGAGATGCACCTGCTTAGCATCTGTGACTTGTGTTTACCAAAGACAAAGCAGGCTGCAAAACAAGGCCAAGTATGATATCTGTGGTAGACTGAGAGGCACCAAGGCTTTTGTCTGCTTTCTTGTGCTTCTTCCACCTGGGAAGAAGAGGGGAGCTGGGGGGGAGGCAAGGTGGATGTCCAGGTAGGTATTTAGGATATGTCTTGGATATGTATTCTAGGTATAATTTGGACCTTCCATCACATGGGGGAATAGTCCATAAACAATACATATTGGTACAGTGCATATAGGCAGTGTTGTCTGAGCACTGATGACTGTGGTATTAGAAAAGAATTAGAAAGTCCTTGTTCTGTAATTCTGGACGTTTCATGTTTCTTTTGTGACTTGTTCTATTCTTCCCCTTTTGTCTTGCCTACTCACTGTAGCTTCTTGGTGTGAGGTGACTATCTTTTATTATGGTGATTGCACAGTGATGAAACTATCAGAAATCCATTTCTCCAGAGGGTTTTCTAGACTGTGCTGTTATGTGTGAAGCCATCTAGCATTCAGGTGCAGTCTGATTTCATTTCTTCAGTGCCTTTAAAGACAAAAGCGTTTTACATCTATATGCAATTTTGAAATGTTTTTACATCTCATTATTAATTCCATGGGCACATGCATGCTGTTTGTATGTTCAGTGCTTTGTGATCATGTGGAGATATTACAGACACAGACTGTTGTAAAAAGATATGTCAGCTGAACCAGGCAATACAAACACAAGCAGTGCTTTTACCAAGCTCATTATTGAGAGGGAGATTTTAGTTAAGTTACTTGAAATGGCAGCCTGTTTGGAATGAAATGAGATCCAGCAGTAATTTAAGATTAACCAAATGAGTATGGCATGCCTTCAACTGATAATGAGCTACATGCAGACATGCACTCTTTTCTCTGTTCCGGTGATCCCAAGCACACATAACCAGCTAAAACATCAAATAAAAAGTATTAAAATTAGCTCTGCTTTCACTGGTTTGTTGTAACAGGAGGTTAGTTTTATCTGAATTTCAGCAACTACTCAAAATTCCAGGAAAGAGTTGATGTTTAGCTTGGGAATCTCCTTTCATTTTCTGTCTTTTCTGACTCTAAACTTGGAGTTGTCTGTGTGCGCACATGGCACCACCTAACACAGGTGAAGTGTCAGCTAGCTTTCTTTTAAGGACCTCTACTGATGATAGCTATTGATTGAATGGTCAGGGTAGCTCAAAGGCAAGATCAGCTTCAGTACGCTTCCCTTCTCCTGCCCTCTCATTTATGGTAAAGTTGCCCTCAGACATTACTTTCATGCTTAGAGATGAAACTTATTGGTGAAGCACTGCGCATTCATTTAGCAGATTTTTACTGCTGTATTTTTGTTACCAGTTTGTAGCTAGAACTTTCATGAGAAGAAATCTCTATTATGACACGATGATATCCACAAACGCCATTCATGACACCTCAGATGTGAAAATCTTGCTCATCACTACAGGGCTGTGTAGAGCGAAGGAGCTTATGTGCACAATGTGAGGTAGCTTCTGTTACCCAAAAAAAGCTTTGGCATGTTACAAAATAATGACTGAGTTAGTTATTCAGTGTAGCCTCTCACTTTCTCTTGTCTATCATTATAATATTAAAAAAAAAGGGGGGGGGGCGGGGGGGAACCCAAACAAACAACCAAAACTTTACTAATATTTTTCTAAAGGGAGCTTACAAATAAGTCAAACTACTATTTGGCTTTTAAGGAATCCAGTACAACCTTAGCTAAACCAACAGGCTTTGATTCTTCATTTTATGGCGCACGCGAGTACTGAAATAAGTGGTGCATAATACTGGTCAAATGTCTTGCTTCAAATGTTGGTATCTGTATGCTGTGTGTGTACATATACGTATGTGCATATTATGTATTATGCATATATAAAGAAATGGGTACTTTTTTGGTTTAAGTCACGATTGGGCAAATTAATGACAATCCTTCAAATCCATGGATTCAGCTACTTCAGTTACTTGCTACTGATAGAATGCTTGAGAATATCCTGGGAAAGTAACACTAAATAGAATCACAAATGTTTGGGGCTGGGAGAGAGCTTTTAAAGGTCATCTCGTCCATCCCCCTTACTATAAACAGAGGTATCATTAACTAGATCCATTTGCTGAGAGTCCCATTCAACCTCACCTTGTCAGTTTCCAGGCATGAGGCAACCAGCATCTCTCTGGGAGATCTGGGCCAGTGTTTCACCAAAGTCATAGCAAAAAAAAAAATCTCTTTGTTATCTCCAGTTTCAATCTCCCTCTTTTAACTTAAAACCATCACACCTTGTCCTGTTGCAACAAGCTCTGCTAAAATGTCTGCCTCCATCTTTTTTATTTGCCCCTTAGAGTACTGAAAGGTTGCAAATTCTCCCCAAAGTCTTCTATTCTATGGGTTGAGCAATCCCAACTCTCCCCACCCTTCTTCCTAGGAGAGGTGTTTCATTCTTCTGATCATTGTTGTGTTCTTTCTCTGGACCCACTTCAACATTTCCATGTCCTTCTGGTGAAGGCTTTAGAGCTAGACACAGCACTTCAGGTGAGGTCTTCCTGGAATGGATTAGAGCAGCAGAATCACCTTCCTTGCCCTGCTGGCTATGCTTCTTTTGATGCAGCACATATTTTCATGCTTTTGGCTGTGATTAGAATAGCAACAGGACTAGGCAAAGCTCTGATGTAAGTGCTTTTCACTATTAATCTAGAAGGTGAAAAATTACCCCATTAGCCAGTGGATGGAATTTAAGTCAAAGCCAATGTAGTTTCAATGAACACCTACTTTTGCCTTCTGAATGGAGAACCAGAAAATTCTGCAACATATTGGAATTTCAAGCCATTTGCTTGTTTGGATTAGGGAAGAAAATCTGATAGAACACATCTATTCTCTCCCCTCCTTTCTTTCTAAAACTGAAAGAGAAAATAACAAAAATCTGCATCTTAAGTCTACATTCATTTCCCTCCCCCCCACACTAAAATAATATCAATCATGGAGAGAAGTCTGCATGTGGTACTATGGAGACAGAATTCGTGACTTTTATAGTTAACTTGAGTTGGTAATTAAAAAACCTGGTCACTGCTGAATGGTTTTCATCTCAAACGCCTGTTATGCAGTTTGAAATGTAAAAGATTTGAACCATATTTTTGCTGCTAAATCTTGCTGAATAACAAACATTGGCTCTAAAATCATCATGCTAAATTATTTGTTGCAAAAAGATAAGAATATCCACCAAACAGTAATAAAATGAAACCTGTTAATTTCAAATGCTTCCCACACAGAACTGCCTGGAGTGTAGTGTAACATCTGAAAGTGCTTCTGATGCCTGGTATGCTGCTCTTCTTGGCTCAGACATGGACTTTGTCCTGAAAGAGTCTTTTTTTTTTTAATTCTTCTTCTTTTTAAAAATGTGACACAGAGAGATAAACCAAGGGAGAGAGAAGGGACATGACTGGTAATTTTGAACCATTAATATGTGAGGCATGTCAAAATGCCCCATGGAGCCACACAGTGCCTTCACTAAGGATCAATTTACATTGAACCATAAACCAAAGATAAAACAAAATTGCTCTGAAATGCTAATAAATTTCCTTCCAAAGCTACTCTATCAAGCAAATCTTAAAGGAAAAAAAATGTTTGGTGGCTGAAAACTGATTAGAAGGCTAAAATGTAACAGAAGAAAGAAAATAATGAAGATCCAAAATAATGCAAACCCCACAACTGCCAATGCTATGTATCCTCATATTTGTACTGTGAGTCACCAGCTTGCAGATCCCTTGTACTTCACAGGTTTTGCCTTTCTATGAAGATAATGTTGTCATTGAAATAAATGGGATTGAGTCAAGGTGAGCCTAGGGTTAATAATCTGATCAAGAACAAGAAGAGATAAACCTAAGTTTAAGTAATATTCAAATGAGTAAATCTAGGGGTTGACATTATGGTGGTTAAGCCTAGAAAAAGGACTTCCTCCTCTTGTGACACAAGCAGACTGTGATGGGGAATTATGGTCTAGCATTTAACCAGGCTGAAAAAAAATCCCAAAACTCTAAGTAATTGATCTAGAGAGCTGAAGCTTCCTTTATTAAGGAAGTCCCCAATCAAAATCCTTCATTACTCAGTCAACAACTCAGATTTTGGCTCTAAAATGCAAGGAACAGATTCAGTGAATGGTGGTTGTGATTGCTAATTTGTTTAAAGTAGAGCAAGGAAAGGCACTGTGGGAAAAAAAACCCAAAGTAGCAGAGTCTGTATTTTCTTTTGTGTATAAGGGAAGAAAAACTAAAGAGAAACTAAAATGAAAAGACAGAACTAACAATAAATTCGGTATGTCTGTAGTACTTGGTAATGCTATGTGTATTTGCTTTGTGAGAGAAGGAGTCAAAAATCTCTAAAAACAGGAAAACACATATAAATAGTAACTCTTTATGAAATTCCAGTACAGAAATATGTCTTCAGTTTTTATCTTGAAGTCAGCTACTATTGTTTATGTAATGCTGTGAGCTACAGATTTCTAGCTGTAACTTGAGCATCCATTTACATTCATGGGGTCAGCAGTGTCTCTGCCAGTTTGCCTCAGTAGACCAAATGAGAAGTGTTAATGCACGTCTTAGCAAATGGTAATGTTACAAAATGCCTTGGCATACACAAAAATGGTTTTGTGACTGATCCTACAGTGCAGGCAAGTATTTTGACATGAAGTATTGTACTAAAATACAAAAAAACCAAACAAAACTACTGCTCACTGCAGCAAAATGAACTATATTAGAAAACCACTAAAACTGACCCAAGATTTAGCACATTGCGGTCTCAAAGGGAGTATGTGTGGCTTGGTGAGCTGAAGCCAAAGCACTCATCCTATAACTGTTGACCTTCTGAAATGCAGCATGATTATTCTCCAAAAGGTTAATTACTTTTAAAGAATGAAGGAGGGATTTATTATTATTTTCTAACCATTCTAAAAATGAGAACCTTAATAAAGAAAACTGCCATGAGACTAGACTCTTTGAATGGATGTGGGCATTCTAGCCCTGAGTCATCAGAGGGCTTATACCTGGCGGTCGTATGAAACAGATTTTTGCTGACAGAATAGAACAGAGACTGGAAAGTTCTGAGTAGCAAATGGGGAGAAGGAAGACAGAGTACTCCATGTCAGGGAATTATTTACTTCCTTGCAGTGATCTACTTTTGTGGGAGAGCACTCTCCCTAGGCAGGCATGAGCTGTAAACATCTGAGCTCATGCTGCGAACTGTCCTTGGGCTGTCTGGGTCCCAGGACAGTAAGCTGTAAACAATGAGCACCCCACGCACACCTGCAGGGGGCTGAGCTTGCCATCCCATGGGATGGACACCAGGGGATTGACTGACCTATCGATACCTTGTTTATAACTCTGAACCAATCTGTACCTTCCACATATGTAAACCTTAGCTAGTTGTGCACACCTCCGCTAAAGGGGTATATAAGCTGTTGCACTTCCTGATACTTTCTTTTCTTTGTCCCACATATAAGGTACTTGATTTTTCAGGAACATCTTTGGGACTGAAGGAATTTCATTGTGACCTCTTTTGGAGGGGTAGCTGTTCGCTCTTCTTTATGAACACCAATAGGACACTCGTGTTCTGTTAAGTTCAGCTGCCCAATACACCCACTTATTTATTCACTGTATTAAAAAGGAGACATTACTGGTGAGATCAGGAGATGAGTGATCTCTGGATCCTTTTGGTTCCTGTGCACACTATGAAAGAAGTATTGAGCCTAGCAGCCTCTTCAAATTCCTTTCTCTTTCTCTGTTGAAATCAAACATCAGGTGGTTTTGCTGACCTCCCTAAAATAGACTGATCAGAAGAAAGCAGGCTCTGCTACAGCCAGCCTGTGGAAAATCAATAAGCCTCCTTGGCAATGTGATGAACAAACAAACAAAAAACACCCAAAAAACCCAGCCTGTGAGTTCCTTTGGGTTTCACAGACTTTGCCCAGCTGGGAAACCATATGGTAGAATTTGTAGTACCACTTTTAGGAGAGATCCAAGCATTGTAACTGCTACTGAAGGAAAAAAATCCTCACTGGGGGCATTCTCCACAGCTGCATATTCAGGGCAGCAGCGTTGAATATCTTGTTTAAACTTGAACACAGTTTGGTTCCCTGCCATATATATATTTCACACTTAAAAAATACAAGACTGATCAGATGGATCCAATGTGCCTACCTATTTAGGATGCCTTTGTTATGGAACCTATTTAGGCCAAAACTTTAGTGATTGAAAACTTACATTATATGAAACCTTTATTGAAAAAGTCAAATGAAATAGTTCAATAAATGAAATAAATTCTACTGCTTAAAAAACACAGTTGCCTGAACCATAAAACTTGAAATGCTTTGTTTTTAGCTAAACCTTTTTTTACTTTACAGACATTCAGAATCGCAGTGTCTTTTTCTTCTCTCTTTTCTTTTTAATGCATCACAAACCTGCAGGAGCACATGTAAAGGCTGGGGACAAAAGGTCTTGGCTGTGGGATGAACTTCCAGAGGATTAGGTGAATTGAAACTCTGACCATCTTGAACGGCTTTAAAACCTCTCCATCTGATAAATTCTTTCCATTGGAACTAGGATGTCACTCACCACACCAAGTACTCACACTTCTTAAATAAGCATAATTTTTAAAAAATCTCAACAAAAGCAAGATCTCCACAGCCTCAGCAGACAGAAGGGCCAGAAATTCCACATGGTTTACCAGAGATTTCATTAGTGCTAATCTATGTAGAAACGTTCCCATTGTCCGATGCCTGGTGACAGTACAAATATTCAGAGCAGAGAAGGAGGGGGTTTAATGCATCAAAACATTTTGATGATATTTTTTTTTTCTGTTGGTTTGCCTTCCAGTGTAAATTCTGTAGCCTTTCACAAGTACTGAGCACTTACAGCATAAGGGAGGCTGAAGCCATGTGCAGGATGAAATAATTTTCAAATGTCTGACTCTGATACATCTAAAAAAGACAAGAATGTGATGACTTTTTCATAGAATTATTTTAAGCAGAATTACACTTTCTTAAATATTTCATACCCAGAAAGTGAAACTGAATATGAAAAACACTCAGCTTAGAGCCAAGTCTTTTTTCCAGGGTCATGGTTTTGTAGCTAAACTTAATGTAAGATTATTTCATGGATGCTGGGAAAAAGAATCCTTCGATTTGCTGAACAGCAGCAGAATTATTTTCTGTTTGTAACAGCAAGTTCTGCTCTACAGAAGGCATCATTCATTGGACCTGGTCTTACCTCTTGTTGTCCTTTCCTTTCTGCCTCACAGGATTTGGTGCAAAGGAAGTACAGAAGAGGACATTGAGGCAATTTTGTAGATGTTTAAGGGCACTGCTCCAA
Organism: Tricholaema leucomelas; assembly: GCA_013400475.1. NCBI lineage: Eukaryota > Metazoa > Chordata > Aves > Piciformes > Lybiidae > Tricholaema lacrymosa > Tricholaema leucomelas. Next base: position 194,108 of record WAAF01001510.1, read on the forward strand.
GTGTGGGCAGCAGCACAGAAAAAATTGCAAAGGTGTTTATTTGAAAAGATATCAAATGGGTAGGATGGGCTTACCTAATGGATCAGGTCCAGTTGCCCTCTCAGCTGTGAACAGAATAATTTTGAAGAGGTGATGGGTGGTATGAATTAGATGGTGTATCAGATGAAGACAGAAAAAAAAATGCATAATGATCTAATACCGTATGTAAAACAATATGACCAAGCTTCTGAGTTATGTTTAGGTTGAAGGGAAGATCCTACCAAGTTCCTTGGAACTCTATAGCAAATCCCTTAGCAGGATAACAAGTAACTTCATATTAATTTAACAAAGAACCCCACTAGAAATACACATTAGCCAAATGTAAAAAAACCCACAGATAATCTAGCTCAAGATTTATAAAGATCTGTGAGGTTAGCTGGTATATGTGCGTTTATGTATCAAATTATGAAATCGTGTGCATGCTTCAAATCTTTGCATATACTGGCTTATTTTGTTGTGCCTTTGATTTTGAATATCCCTGTCTAGCTCCAAAGTGTGGTTCTGATAGGGTTGTAAGCTGTTTGGTCTGCCCAATGTTGGGGGGCTTCCAAAATTATAATTAACTCTGTGCCTCTCCCAACCTGCAGATCATTGCTGCAGAATTGACATCTGCCTGTCCTCAATCCTGCCCATTCTGAGAGGATTGAAGCTTCTCTTATTATGGATGAATTATGTAGTTCTCATATCAGTGCCATCTCTAGATCCAATTCTTGCACTCCCCTCTGCAGTGTACTAGTTTTTCTGCTTCACCATTGATGCTTTCAGTTCCAGCACTGTTTTTCTTCAGGTCTTAGATTTCTTCAATTCCTTGAAAAGCCTTAAAAAAAGAGACTAAAACTTCCACCTTCTCCATAAAGTCTACTGTTAGAAAGAGCAGGAGAAAATACCTTTTTTTTGTTCGGTTTTTTTTCCCCTCAACAAAAACAGATCAAGGTGGGAAGGGAACCTTAAAATGTTGAGCTGCTTCTACTGTCTTGTATAGCTTCTCCTCCAGTGAGAAAAGCATCAGCCTCTGGGAGCTTGGCTTGGAGATGGGAATTATGCTAACCTTGTGCATCAGACCTGCTTCTCTGCTTGACTTATTATAAATTCCCTTCCACTCCTCCAGGCAGTGTGGAGTTTCTTTTGCTAGGTCTGAAGCTTTTCTTTTCATTGTTAGATTAGCTTGTCTCTACTTCAGCCTGCACAAAAACTGTTGTAGCGTTTTGGAGCCTTTGTGTGGTATGAGAATGGCTTGCTTAGTCTGGACTGTGTTAAAGCCCAGTAAAACATTTTCATTTCATAGGGAATGGTAGAGACTTCAAAAAGGATATGGAGCTTAAGATTCATCTGTGAGACACTTTGTTATGATGGAACTTTAGGGTGTGGTAACTAGAGCAACTGAACCCATGTTAGAGAGAATAGACAGAAATTTGCACTCTTGATCACTGCATTTTTCTGTGTGAAAGAACTACAGAGTTACCACTACAAAAGCAGAATAATTTCCTTTTCTGAATAAAGCAGGCATATGCAAAAGGAAAATCAGTACATGGCCCAGCACGTGTAACATTGGACTTATACACATAGTGTACTTCAGATGCACACCACAGGGGGATAATGTGGTGTATTTATAATGTGGCGTTGTCACAAGACTGCCCACACTGAAGAGCTTCAAGGATTCAAGAGATTCGGCAGTATGAGATTGGATGAATAGTTTAGTGGTTCTACATATGGAATAAAAAGTGATTGTAAATGGAGCTATTTCAATTTAGATAAAGTATTAAATGGGGTCCCTGGGGATCAATACTTGAATTTGTACTGTTTCTAATCTATAAAAATGCCCTAGGTGAAAAACCTAACTGCAGACGCATACAATTTTCTGGTGAAATAAACATGGGCGAAGGTAGACTACAGAACAGTCAATGAGCAAATGTAACTTTGAACTAGGTCAGCATACAGCAAACAGAATCTGTTAAAGAATATATAGCCAAGCAGATGGGATCTCAGAACTGGGTAAATCTGACAGGAATAAAGCTGTACTTCGTTAAAAAAAAAATTAGAACTGAACACAAATGAATTGTGGCAAGAAGGCAAGAAGGATCTGGTCATGTAGGTAGGCTGAAATGCTGGAGACTGACACTGTAAATCCAGTGGCAGAAAGTAATATTTCATCTCCAGCAAAGGAAAGCAGAAAAACTTGCAAACCCCAGTCGCTTTTGGAGAAAGCAATTCCAAATTAATTTAAACATGAAACCTGATTCAGCTAACTCTGTGCCCTGGAGAAAGCAGGGGAAGTTTGAGATGAGCACTGGCAAAATCTACTGCCGACCAATTTAGAAAACCTCCACACTTTGAAAACCTGAGCCAGAATCAGCCATATCTCACAATGCCTTCCAGCAAACCCTAGCAAGAGGACTTGGAAGAAACAAAGTAGTATCATAATTTTTATCCCAGCATCTAGAAGTATGATATAAGTCAGTTTTCCCTATAGATTATTTGCCTTATCCCAACTCACTGATGTGCTTTGCAAAGTTAGTGCTTTTCCTGTTTGTTATTTTTGTAATGCGTGATTCATATTTTTGTCAGTTTTCTTTGCTTTAGTTGTAGCTCTGCCAAAAAATTGCTTGGAGGTTCGAGTCATACTCTTCTGTTGTTTTTCCCCAGTCTAAAAGATACTCTAAATAAACCCAAGTAATTTCTTTATGTGATCAAACTCCTGTGTTTTCAGACATAACTGAGCACTGACTGGAATTCATGTATGAGTACGAAAAAACAGTTGGGTTTTTTTGCTGTTATACATGGATATGTGGTTTGGATTTTTTGTTGGTGGTTTTGGTTTGTTTTTTGGTGGTTTTATTTTTAATATATGTTACTGCTTATAACAGCCTTTTGCACATGAAAAATATTTGAAATACACTGCATTCTTTCCCTTCTGCCTGTATCTTTTGTTCAGCCAGTAGCAAAAATGTTCTCTTTTCGCATACCTGCTCCTTGCTATGCAGCTTAGCTGTAAATAAGTTATGACCCCAATCTCTCTATCTCTTTTATTTCTTCTGTTTTGAAACAATGCAGCGTGCGTACTCTGTTATCTGTTTTTCTCTTGTATGCTCACAACGATGTGTTTCTTGGGCTCCTTTTTTAGTTACAAGCAATATTTGGTAAGAGCAACATGTTTACCTGTGACGGAATTAGCTAGATTTTGGGTTCTGGGGTGAACTTTTTGCCCCAGAAGATTAATTCGAACTCATCTTTAGTCATCTTGGTCTTAGCTGGTCAATAAGACTGAATGTGGGATGAATTTTTGACATGGTAACAATTGCTACTTTTTCATTGGTGGTAACTGCAGTTTCTTTCTTATCCATGTGCTTAATGAGTGGCTTTTTCTTCAGAGGAAACAGTTACTGCTGTAAGCTTTATTTTTAATTCATTTACATTCCGTTACCTGTTCCTAACTACTCTGTGGGTCATGGACTGGGCTGATACAGGAGAAAGTGATATCCTACATGGTTAAAATCAGGTTATTGACTCTTCCCCTGCATTGGAGCAGTGAGCCGACAGAGGTGATGTTTCCTTGCAAGCAGCCCATGTCACTGGAGCTGGCAAACTATCATGAAATGTTAAAATCCATTTAATTTATTTCACTTCTTACATATTTTTTTTAAAGTTACTGCAGATTACATTAATTGCCATAATGGGTATGAACTTTGAAACTCCTTCCTAAGCCTTTTCATGACATCTGTTGTATATCCTTAATCACGACTTCACTATTGGAGAATCGCTTACCTTTCATAATCCCATAGTTGTCATTATGCACTGGACAACTGTGGTTGTGCTGTAAATTATAATTGCATAGTTCAGGGTTAATTCTGCATTTTCCAGTGAACACTCAGTTTTTCATCCAGATCTCAATTACAATCTTATCTCATATCTGGTCCTAGTTAGACTTGCAAAATTGGCTTAGATTGATCACAACTCCCTCCATAATTCCACATTCTTCTGTGCCCTGATTAAAAGCACATACTTCATGTGTTTCATTTTTACAAGGAATGCAGTGCTGCTCGAATTTCTGGTATGGTTTCGTAGTTGGGTTTCTATGTCTAAGATAGCTGAAAGCTATTAAACATTTGTGCTCTGAATCAGCCAGTGAAAAATCAGACCACCTCCCCTGTATCTTTTTTTTTTCTCCTATGGTTTGCCATTAAATCTGAAGTTCTATGTGAACTTCCTTATCTGTTCCCTTGCTGTAGATACTTTCAGCTCTCATTGTGCTTTCACTTCGTTTTTGCACTGTGTGTGTAATTAAGAACCCCAAAAATGTCATTATTGCATGAAATGCTAACCTGAAAACCGAGTCAAAGGCATAGAGCAGGGTATCATAACAGCTGGAGCAAATCTCTGAAGGTGACAACTTCTTGCTGTTTGAAGTCTTTATCCTTATTCATGATGCTAGGCCAGGCAGTCCCTCAGCCTTCCTGCTGTATTACCAGCGTACAGCTACCCAGTCAGCCAGACATGTTTGCCAGTACAACTGAAAGGTAAGTATGAGGTTTACATTTCCCTACATTGTCTGTGACTAGGCAGAAGAGGTGGCAACATGCAACTTCACCTTTCTGCACTAGTTTGCAGCTAGATCAGTTTAGACTGTCAGTGAAATTACACCTATAGCCTGGCATTACCTAGTGCTTCAGTTACAGCTGCTTCTGTGTGACACAGCATAGCATTGTAAGGACAACGTACTCTCTCACTGTCTGCCATTTGTCTGGCTGTGCCTCCCATTGCAGCATCAGCTCCTTCAATACCTCTGGACTCTTACAAGTATAAATGTGGTTGAGACTGCTACATTCCTGAGAAACTTCAATTTTCTGGGTTTGGAGCTCTTTTTTTCTGGTTTCTGGGTTTGGTGTATTAATTTTGTTGTTTGGGGTGTTTTTTTTGTTTTACTTTTTGTTGGCTTGGTGTTTCTAGTTTGGTTTTTAGACTCTAGACAGTACTTTTGTACTGGTATTTAATCAAGTAGAAACATATCCTCCAAACTATACATGGGGCAAATTATTCTTACCTGTATTAAGTTGGAGATATTTATCTGCAAATTATTCCCCTTTTTTTGGTCCCTGATCCTTACAGCACATCTGGGGATACATATGATCTAATAATAACCTGACATTTTCCAGAGTAAAGAAAAATAAGAAACAACCTCTTTTCTTCTAGCATTCACATTTCTGCTGAAACACGGCTGAATTTATCCATCAAATGCACAGATTAGAGAGCCACTGCTTCTGAACACACTTCTAAATTTTTTTAAAGTAATATTTTACTACTCTTTTCATTAAAATAAATGCAAAGCAGAAAAACAAACAAAACCCCAAAGAAAAGCAACCAAGAGCAAACCTGATGCGCTTAGATGGGCATCTGAATTGATGCGAGGAGAAGCTGAAAAAACAAATAATGAAAAATCTTTTGTTCTGAACCACTTTTAAAATCCTCTATGAACTATACCCTCTCTAGGGTTCTGAGCCTTTTCTCCTTAAGTAGAAGGCCTCTTGACTTGGTTGATACCCATACCATGGTGGGAGGAGCTGTGATCTGCAGCCGCAGCATTTCTGAGGAGACTCCTTTGAGCACAGCACCCCATCTGCTTTATAATGCGGCAGCCTGTTTCTAGGGCCACATGTGAGACAGCTGGTTTGAGGTCTGAATGGTACTGTCTGGCAGAATGGGTTCCTGGAGCAAAATGCTCTGTGTTGAACTGTCAATGCAGAAGTTGCCAGCATCACAGCAGAGGCCAATGAGTTGAGGTCTGGGAGGAGAAATCCTTTTGCACAGAAAGTTAACAGGCAACATTCAAGGGCAGTTTCTAACCAGTAAATCAGTAGGGTTCTAGAACAGCTTCCCAGTAGGAGTAGTGGGCAAGAAATATATCTGGTTTCAACATCTAGTTTTTTAAATTTATGAAACTGATTTTATACTGTTATTAGGTAGGAGCAGAGAGTAGGACTCAACAATTTATGGTGCTCCTGCTAGATTTTAATTCTACACCAAGTAAGAAAGGCATTCTCTCAGTTGAAACACACATGTGTAATGGGGAGAAGGAAAGAAACTCAACCCCAGAAACCTTTCTCACTTCTGAAGATACTTCCTCATAGAAACCTATGTGGAAGGAGCTCTGTGATGAATAGTCAATTTTCAAGGTTAATTAAAAAGTTTCTGATTTATGAGAGGTTGCTACAGAATTTCTAGTTTGCTGGATTAGAATTACAGGTTAAAAAAAAAAACAAGCATTTCAGATAGAACTAGTATTTATTGGTGTAGGTTTTAGGCCTGGACTGTGAAATTTGGCTTCTCTCTTGTGAATAAACAGAGAATTTCCTGTATTATTTTTTGCCCTTTGGTGAGAAAAATCTACAAGCTTTAAGTATTTACAAAAAGGAGTGAAAAGGAGGAAGGGAAGCTCAAGCGATAGTTTGGACCATGCTGAAGCTAGTACTTGATTAGAAATAGACCAAATGTTCATCCTTAATTAAATGTATAGTTAAAATATTCTGAACTGGAGGTTATTTTAAACCAAGTTTAAACACTATTTCAACCTGGCCAAACATGGTTTAAGCTTTCTTTTTAAAAATATACTGCTTTCCCACAAGCATCTCTCAGAACAATCCTTTATATTATATGCAGAAAGCTTCCAAAAATGTTCTGATACCAAGACTGTGAAGTGCAAGTTTACATGCAGTATTGAAGATATTCATTAAAATTGTAATTAGACTCACGATTAAATTCAGCTGCAGTAGAAACTTTGTGTGTAAGTGTTGCTACAGGAAGAAACCTTCAGTCTGAAAATTAGTTCAGCAGTCTGAGCTATTTTAATTATGCAGAGTTGATTATCGTTGGAGAAAGGGAACCTTTATTACCACACCAGAATGCTGATTCCTTCCACCCCCCAGCACACTGCCTGTTTTTCTGGGCTACAAACGCAGTATGTTTTGATAGCCTAACGATGCTCTGTGTAAATTATAGGAAAGTTAATCTGAATAAGTTCAGGATCTTGCTATTAACATTTTATTAAATGACCATTCATATGGGCATGTAATGTAGCACCCATCTTGCTTATCATGTTACAGTGGTAGCTTCTTGTTGCATATAGAAACTGGGACTTGTAGTGAGATGTTTTTTAATCTGTGGAATTTTAAGCTGCATTCCAAGGCAACATCTTGTTTCCATTTTTGCAACCCCAAAGCTAGTGACAGAGATACTGATGGATGGCTCTAACTGTCTAAAATGTCACAAATATACCTAAATTTGGCAAATCTGAGTGTAGCAGAAGGAAATGTCCCTCCCCCTATTCATGTCTAGTTTGATTATCGACAGAATCTCCTATCTCAGCAGCAGATTTTATACATCACTTGTGAAGAGCTCGATTCTCTGAAATGGAACTTGACTTTATTTTGAGTGAAAAAGCAGCGGGTACAGCACACACTCTCTTTGCCAGCTCCTTCATGCACATGTCCTAGTGTGGTGTGGAGGTGATGAGTATCTGTGTAAGAGTTTTTGGGCAGGGTAATCTGACTGCAGCATTCTGCCTTGTTCCCTGACAGACTTGCTCAGATTGCAGTAGCCAGGGAGGCAAGGTAGTCGTTGCTCTAGTCTGAAGGCGTTCATCTGGGGTGGGTGATAGGTTGGACTGGGTGATCTTGGAGGTCCCTTCCAATCTGGTTTGATTCTATGATCTCTTGCTTTCCCTCCATTGCCCAATACCCAAGCATCACACAGATATTAGTCACTGCTATTTTGTTTTCAGGCATGTGAGTTTTAACAGCACCTTTGGGATTTCTTTATTTCTGTTGTTGGGTGTTGGGTTTTATTTTTTTGGGGGGGTTGGTTGTTTGTTTGAGTGTTGGTTTGGGTTGTTTTGGTTTGTATCTGCTGCTTTTCAGAAATGTGCCTTCCCCAAACGTGCCAGCATTCTCTCAGCTGGTCCTTCTTTGTATGTCTGTCTGTCATTCTGTAAGTCTTGGAGATGTCTAAATATTGAAACATAAGGCATGTAAGGTATGAACTACTCTTTTCATTTGTCATAAAGACATGGATATGCCAAAATAAAGCAATGGATTTAGCCAGATTTACAACCCGAATACCTATTTAGGTACTCTGATGTGACAAATTCTATTTCCCTCCTATTCTCTATATATTAATGCTTAGAAATAGATTTAGTTTTATTTTGAAATAGAGCCTTTAAGGTGGAATTGGGTTAATAGATCCAGACAGGCTAATTCACATGGAACAATGACTAGATGAAGGCAAGACTATGAATTCAAAGAAAGGCGTGGCAAGCTTGCTCTGTGGTGTAATGCAAACCTGCAGTTCTTCATCCACTTGCTATTGTTACTGTTGCTAAAAATAGAGAAAATCCTCAGCTAAGACTTCAGACCAAATAGATCTCACACTGCTGTCACCTCTCCTTCAGCTATCTTTATTATTTTTTTTAAATTAACTGCTTTTTGTCTGCCCTAAAATTTGTGGATATTTGGATATACAAATTCAATCTGTAATTTCTGCAGGTGTTGCTACAGAGCTATTTTTTGTGATTATAATTATTTTCAGTAGTGTACTGTAATAAGTGCTGCACACACATTGCTGGCAGTCTTGGCCTGTTACTAAAGATGTTCTGCTACCCTTCTTGGGGGCAAAGAACAAACTTACACTTCTGTGATCTGACTGAATTCTGTGCTGCTGGCAAATATATTTTAAAAGAATAAGGAATTTCCTTTTATATAGCTGGGCTGTGTGAATATCTGTCCTTGTAAAACTTGGACAGGGACATGAATGGGTTTTGGTTATAGTTGAATAGTGATTTAACTTGGTTTATTCATTGATAATAATGTTTCCAGGAAATGCTCTGGAGCAACTCTAACTCTACATTAACTATTTTGTCAGAGTTAACTAAGTTGGTTATTTGTTAGAGTTTTTTAACAGTAGCAACCCTATAATAGGTACCCAAGAGTACAGGAGTACTCCATGGGGGACCTAATAGCTGCCTTCCCAATACTTGAAGGGATCATATGGGAAGGCTGGAGAGGGACAAGGGGGAATGGTTTTCAGGTGAGGGAGTAGGCTTAGACTGGATCTCAGGAAGAGCTTCTTCTGTATGATGGTGGTGGGACTCTGCAATAGTCTTCTCAGGGAGGTTGTAGATGCCTCCTCCCTGTGGGAGGAGATCATTAAGGTCCTTTCCAACCTAAGCCATCCTATGAAGTTGTAGTTGTTGTTCCCTGTGTCACTGGGAAGACTCTACATCCACTTGTGCTCAACAGAAAAGCAGAGGTTATGTGTCCTCTTGTTTCATTTGGTCAAGTGCAAGCATCCTGTGTAGGCAAACATACTTCTTCATCTCTGCTTGCAGTTTTTTGCAGAGTTTATTGTGCTTTCTGAGTAAGTCTCAGTTAAGTAAGACAGGCATGGGACTGTCCAATGAGTATTCCGTAAAATCCTGCAACATTCCTCTACTGGGAGAGAATTTTAAAGGACAGGGAAGCTGGAGGAGAAAGACAGAAGGCAGTAGCAGTGCATGTCTCATTCTGGTCTCTGACCTGCTCTCTGAAAGACTTTCAAACTCTTGGTCACTCTGGAAATTTTCTATAGACATCATAGTAGTGGGATTTTTTTGGTGTGCATTTTGAGTAAGTTTTACTTTTCTGCAGTAGAAAGTACATTGTGCTGGTGTATTTTTAATTGATTCACAGGAGGTATTTTATTCTTTCATGTAATTTTCCTATTTTGCTGTATCAGAGGTAATCATATGTTTGTTCTGCTTCTGCTGGTTGCCAATTGTTGCTGGTATATCTTTTTACTACAGTGGAGGCTCTTAGTCGTATGTCATCCTCTCAATGTGTTTATTTCAAATGTATCGTTTTTTTCCTTTATGCTGCAAAAGGAAAAAAATCCTCTGTTTATAATAATGTACATAGTTTTCTCCACTGAAACACTCATTGCAGAAAAAAATCTCAGTTTTAAGAACTATTAGTGTAACATAATAAATATGAACCATACCAGGCTTGACAGTAGCATGAGTAAAGATATTCTTCAGTCTCTTTGTCTTCTTAAGTAGCTCTCTGCAGATCATGGTAGATAGATTGACATGAAGGTAATTTAAATAGCAACTTTTATTACTGATTTAAAGTCTGAAGCAGAAAAACCTTTTTTAAAGTAGTAGACTTTGAAGAGGCTTTTTCCCCCACCACTTCTCTGCTGCTTTCTGAAAATAGAAGTAGCTTGTACCAGTTGATAGCAAATGGATTTGTATTTTGAACCCTGAAGTTGCCACTGAGTGTTGATTTGCTGCAAAACAGTGCCTTTACAATAAAAAACCCACTTGCTGCTTACCCTAGTACACAGTATTCAAGGTATTCATAAAGAAAAAAAAACAAACATATATTCAGATTATTATCTGAAGTAGATTCAAGCACTGAAATGTTTTACTACTCCAGTGATTTATATTTTGGACACCTTTTGAAGGCAATTGAAGTTCAATTAATAGATATAAAATGTTACTGTGAATTAAAAGTTAATTAAAACATGCTGAATCTGTAAGTAAGATAAAATATTTATCACATAAAACCTCCCCAGTTTTTTAACAGAATTAGTATTTTCAGAAGAGAGCAAACTGATGCATTATCTTCTGGAGAGTGAGTCTGCCAGCGTTTCAAAATAGTAGATCTCAGTCAATAATGCTTAGTCCTAGACCTAATCTTCGAGGGGGAAAATGAGTTTGGTGGTTATTTTTATTCATATTATAGGTTGCTCTAGGTTTTCTTACCCAGTCACTGAGTTTGCTCATTGAGTGAGCAGAAGTGAAGACAATATCCCCTCTCCTTGGTCTTCAGAGGCTACAGCAATAAAGTCTGATGGAAAACCAAAATGTAGTATTAAAGTTTTAATGAAATACTTTAATGCTGCTCTTGGGTCTGTCACAAAGATTGTCATCACCTGAAATTTAATTTAAAAAAAGTTTGATTTTGTTTTTAAAATCAAAACACTATTTATTTAACAATCACTATTTTTACATAAACTGCTTGCACTTCACTTAATTGCTCCTATTAGCTATTAATTTGGTTTATTTTTTTTAGCTGTCTCTATATAGACAAGGACAGTACTGGTATTTATTAAAGATAATGATGAACTAACACAAAAAACTACAGAAATACTATGTGAAAAAAACTCCTACCTACCTGCCTTTTAAATCCAACAGGGAATAATGACCCAAAATCAGTGCCATGGAAATCTTTTGCTTTCCATCATTTTACTTGAATTGTGCTTCTTTCTGTCAAAATACTGAGGGACTGTGACAGTTTGGGTGTTACCCACCCCTCAGTCTTATGAAATCAACCAGACTAGACTCAGCCAAGCTGAAAGTTAGGGAATGAAGCTATATTTACAGCTTAGCACAGTATACAAGCAGATATTTACAATATATTACAAATATATACAGCTATATACAGAAAATACACAAATTAAAGGTAATGCAGAAACACAATACCCCCTCCCCAGGAGGGGCTCCCAACCACCCTTCCACCTTCTTTCCACCCCTCTACCTTATCCCACAGTTTACCTTACATGTAAGGTAAGTTTGGAGGATTGGCAAGGGGGGGTTGGAAGGACTAGTTACACAGAAAGCAGCCCAGGAAGAAAGCACAGACTCTGATGGAGACCCACACACACTGTCCTATCTATGTTTTGTGTTCCACACGTAGTGGAATAAGTACATGTAGGTTTTACAAACGTAAATGATGTGGATTTTGCTCAAAGATCCTGACAGCTTAGGTCCACAATGATCAGGTCAAAATGTGCCTTGAATCATCCATTACCAACAGTACTGAATTGGTGTGTTGTTCAAAAATGCATTGCATTGAGGACGTGGTGCTGGGTGATACAGAGTTAAGTGGTAACAAGCCAGAAGTCACTTCCTGATCGAATTTGTGAAGTACAATTTCTGGGCACAGTTGTAAAATCAGTTGAAAGGATTTTTGCTCAAATCACCATGTTTCAAAAAAGCACATTGTGAAAACTCGTTTTTGAGGTTGCGCATCTTTTTGTAGCTTAGCAGAAAAATCTTGAGTAGGTGTTAGAGAAGGATAAAATAAGGCATCTAGGATTAAGGCCTTGCAGCTGTTTGACAGTATATATTAAAAGATCCCTTTGCCTTTTTAATTTTTGATTTTTCCTTTCAAGTTTCTCTAAGTATCTCTGTGGAATTGGGGGAAAATTATTAACACAATACTACAGCTTGCAGTTGCAAGGGAGCTGTATTTGTGTGTGAGGCAGGTAGGCTGGAAATGGCTTAAGGGAGTAGGAAATATTTTTGGTATGAGTTTTAAGTGCTTGAGAGTGAAGATGTCTGAAAGGCATCGAGGGAAATAATGAAGCAGCCAAACCTGTCGAATATTTATTTTTCTTCAGTCATGTTTATATACTAGCTAGTCCATTTATTTATTTATTTATAGACTACCTCATAGCTGCATACTCAAATAATCTCCTGGGTTGTTCCCTTTGCAGTTTTTTCCTTGTGGGCAAAATTTTACTGCTTTTCCTCATGTTATAGTGTGCTGTCTGCCACAAAATCCATGTAAGTTTGTTTTCCTAGACCAAAATCTGGCTTTGAGGTGCTGGTATAGATATTTAACTCTCTATATACAGCATGATGGCACACTGCTGTGAAGGAAATGATCTAGGAATGGGAATCTCCCATATGGAGAACAACATAGGCTGTTCCAGTGCATGATCACTGGCTGTCAGAGCAGATTGGTTTCACAGAGCTGCCGTGGGCTGGTACCAAAGGGTTCTGAGGAAAAGAAGGCCCTTTCCCCTTTTCCTTGCTGAATGGCTCCCTGCCAAGCTCAGTGTAGGGAAGTCTGGAAGGTCATCTGTGTGAAGGAATAGAGATTACATCTAACATGTATTTCTGCTATGTATTAGGCTGCTAGTGTAAAAAAAAAAAAAAAAAAAAAAAGTGGCATGAATTTTGTTAAGTAAGGAAAAGTACCAGAAGCAAATGATTAGCTTGCTGACAGAAACTTTAGCTTGGGCTAGGCAGCAGAATTTAAGAATTTTTTATCTTTCTAGACACTGCCCTAAGGTTAGTGGGCATGAGCATCTGCAGATCACCAAGATTAAACTGAAGCGAAGGTAGATGTGGTATTGCCTGTCTGATTTGTTTGAGTTGAAGAGGAGGAAAAAGAGATGCTGTATATGATGGCAGAAGAGAATCTGATTCTCCAGACCAGCATCTCTCAGTATCCATGAGAGACTCGCAGCCAATTCAGCCATCACATCTGACACTTCTTTTCCTTTCTTCAATTGCTTTGTACTATTATTTCATGTGCCAGTGTTACTTTCTTCACCGACAACTCTGCACTACTATCTATTTGCATTAGACTCCTGTTGCATCTCTAGTGTCCCATAATATTTCTTACTCTATGTCAGGTCCTGACAGAAACTACTCATCTAGGCACACAGCTTGTGTGCCTTCTCAATTCCTGTTAAAACTGTTCTTGCTGAACTAAGGAACTTAAACTCAGCTGTCTGAAGCTAGTATACTTCCACTAGCGCTGATGGGAATGATACCTTGATGCAGACATTATTTGATGTTTCTTCACCTGTATTGAAGGAGCAGTAACAACTTGACCCATGAATGGAAGGTCCTCACAATTCTCTGTCTGTTGTTGGTTATTCTATATTTTCAGCTCAAGTGCTGTATTACTACCTTCTGAGATGAACTCTCAGAGAAATCAGATGAAGAAATCACTGCAGACCTGTGAACATCAGTGCATTGTTAGTGAATACTCTTTTCATGTGTATGTATAAATGGAAGCATGTCCCTCTGGTGATAGAAAGGAAATATTTGCTGATTAGGAATCCTGCCTGCATCTAGAGAAAAATGTACTTTGTTCTTATGGAGCCACTTGTAAAAAAAAAAACCCCAGCAACAATAAACAAACAACAACACAACACCAAAAAAAAAAACAACCCCACAATAATGTTCCTTTTAAAATTCAAATGTAGAAAACAAAGTCTCTTGCTGTTAAGAACTTTGCCTGCATGTACTTTGCCATGTCTCTGAAAACACAGGTATCTTTTCTGATGAAGAGTGTAATGATTCATGTGCTTGCTGGATGAGTGACCACAAGGATTGCTTCCATGCTGAAATGATTTTGCAGGGGGCAGGTTATTTTTACAAGGCTGCCTCTGCATGTTGTAAAGCCAAATTAACAGAAGCAAGTAAAACAGCACTTGCAGACAATAGGTATAATGTAATATAAACTTTTATTACTCTCTTTTCATATAATTCAAGTAGTTTCGCAAGACTGGAAAGAACAGGCAGGTTTTATTTGGCTGCTTTCATACTCAAGGTATCATGCAGGAGGGAAGGGATGCCATCCAGAGGGACCCGGACAGGCTGGAGAGGTGGGCACAAGCCAATCTCATGAGGTTCAACAAGATCAAGTGCAAGTTCCTGCATCTGGGTCTAGGCAATCCCAAGCACAGACACAGGCTGGGCAGCGATTGGCTGGAGAGCAGCCCTGAGGAGAGGGACTTGGGGGTCCTTGGGTGGACAAGAAGCTCAACATGAACCAGCAGTGTGTACTTGCAGCCCGGAGGGCCAACCAGATCCCAGGCTGCATCAGGAGAAGTGTGGCCAGCAGGTCGAGGGAGGTGATTCTCCCCCTCTGCTCTGGTGAGACCCCATTTGGAGTACTGCATCCAGTTCTGGAGCCCCTTTTACAAGAGGGATGTGGACATGCTGGATTGTGTCCAGAGAAGGGTCATGAGGATGAACAGAGGGCTGCAGCAGCTCTCCTATGAAGACAAACTGAAAGAGTTGGGGCTGTTCAGTCTGGAGAAGAGGAGTCTTTGAGGTGACAGTCTTGTGGCCTTCCAGTATCTGAAGGGGGCCTACAAAAAAACAGGGGAAGGACTTTTTAGGATATCAGGGAGTGACAGGACTAGGGAGAATGGAGCAAAGCTGGAGCTGGGTAGATTCAGACTGGATGTGAGAGGAAGTTTTTCAGCATGAGAGTAATGAGAGCCTGGAATGGGTTGCCCAGGGAGGTGGTTGAGGCCCCATCCCTGGAGGTGTTTAAGGCGAGGCTGAATGAAGCTCTGGCCAGCCTGACCAAGGGTAGGGTGTCCCTGCCCATGGCAGGACAGTTGGAGCTAGATGTTCCTTGTGGTCCCTTCCAACCCTGTCTGATTCTATGATTCTAAAAAGGAGTTCTGGAAGGAGAAAAGAAAAATAAGTAAGGAACTGAGTTCTAGCATTGTAATAAGAGATGCAGTCAAAATCCTGTGTTTGTTGCTTGATGTGATTGCGTTGGGCAGCTCTGCTTTTCACTTTTTCCAAGCAATCAATTTCCAAGAGAAGTAAATACGACAATATTAGACATTTTAAAAGATAGACTTTCCCTATTTCTCATTCAGATGACTGCTTAAAAAGACTTCACCAGTTTGATTAGAAGCATTGTTACCATCTAGTCTATGACCTTTGTCAGCTTCTGAAAAAAGCATTTAATAGAATATTGCCATTTTAACCCTTTAAATGCAGTGTTCCTTTCAAAACAGCCTACCCTTGCACAGGTTCTCTGAATTTATGCCACTGTGAAAAGAAAGATAAAATGGAAACATAATTATAAGCTGTTTAAGGGGAGATGGTTCACTGAACTGTGCTACTCCCACTGGAGCTAGTACTTGAACCTTTCTGTCACTGGCAATCTCCAAGATTTTTTTATCTCTGAAAATCTTCAGTTACACCTTCTGCAAGCACAGAAATAAGACAGAGGAGTGAGACTGCCTCAGAAAGAGGAGCCAGTTTACGTAGTGAAATTCCAGCAAGCAGCTTGACAGCCTCTGACATGTTTGATTTGGTTTTGTCTGTCCATCCGAGACTGGTTTGCTGTGGAAGTGGTTCCTGCAAAAGCTAGGCTCACCACTTCTGCAGTTACAACGACTTTCCTGCGTTGCCATGCAAGAGCAGTGCTGCCTGTAATCACTGCCTGGTGCAGTGCTTTTCCTGACAGATCTCTTTGGCTGGCTTCACACAACTGCTCCTTCATCACAGCTTGCAAAGGGACCCTAAGGACATAATTCCTTCTCTGGGGAAATCTCTTCTAGAGCTTTTATGTCACTCCATTTCCCTTGTGTGTATATAGACCTCACCAGCATACAGAAATTTTCCCATTGAAGATTTCTTGTTGACCTAGATAAAATTAAAATTTCCAGACCTATAATCCCAGAGGAAAATACACAAGAACAATACTAGTTGAGGTTGTTGCCAGATGTCCTGTTTTTCAGCTTCATTGCCCCAACCAAAAGTACAAGCTCTTAACTTTCAACATGTTTGGCTGTCTAGGGAAGTTTCAAGGGTTGAGAGAGGAAGTGGTTTGTTATAGCTTAAAAACTAATAATGATGAGGCATGGTATGAAGAACCTCCAGTGATGCTTTCTGAAAATTGCAGTATTTTAAAAGTCAGACTACAAAGCCTTGTGGAGCAATTTATTCTGTGAACTCACCTTCTTCAGGTTGCTTATATTATGACTTAAAAGATCTCCAGATATATAAATCTGCTCATGAAACAATCAAGTGGTGTTTTTAACTCCTTAATTTAAATATGCTATGATATAAGGAAATATTTTGACTAGCAGGAACAAATCTTATAATGCCATATAGACAAACAAAGGCACTTTCTTTTACAAGTTATTCCATTTATATGAACTAGGTATTCTGGAATCAGCCCAGAATACTTCTGTGAGTACCTCTGATATTGGTATGAATAATTCTGACTTGCTTTATCAAAATTATGGAGAGATGTCATGCATTGCTATCAGCATACCTAGATTTCGGTAAAACACCTGTGAGGTTTGCACTTACTGAACTGCCAGAACAGAATCTCTAACGTTGGTCATATGTTCCATATATATATATATTTTTTAATTCCATGACACTAATGTATTTTCCCTACAATGCTTGGACTATTTCTAAATGATTAGTAAACACATTGTAGTAGTATCATGATTAATATTCATAGGAAATAACTGTCAAGGGAGTTTGTTGATCTTGCAATTTGAATTGAAAGACAAAGTAGGTTTCCAATAGAATTTTTTTAAATGCATACTGCCTGCTTCCTTTTTCTTCTCTGGCAGTAAAAAAAAGCAACAACAATAAAAAATCAAACACATCCCACCCCCTCTCCCTCCCCAGCAAACAAACCAACCAAACAAAAAGCTGAGAATGATCTGGCCATACTGATAGTACCACTAGCTGTCTAGACCTGTAGGTAACGTGAGGTGATGCTCTGATGGAGCACATTCACATTCTTCTATTCCTCCTTGCAGGTAGACTTATTAAGGAAAATGTATATTCTCTGTTTAAGAATTTGCAGCTTGAAAATCAAAAGGAGAATACAGTTCAGAGAAGGAGGGGAATACTCTCATTATCATTGTAACTAACTGCATTTTTTTCTATAATCTTTATGATAAATGAATGTAAAAGCAGCAGAGGCTAAGAAATATTTGTGCAGCCTTGTGTTACTGTGCCTGCAAAACCTTTTTCTTTCTCTTTGCTTTCTCTAGAATGTTAAATAGAAGCCCTAGCTTGAGAATCAATAGTTCAATTAGATTATATTGTAGGGCTTTGGATAACTGTTACCATAGCCAAGAGATTACTTCCCTTCAATATTGAGAGGAAGCTGCTCGGGAGTGGAGGGATGTAACTGCACCTTGAACTAGCCTGCATTGGGACAAAACTGCAGTAAGAAACAGCTATAAGCTTGTGGTTTTATATTATGCTTGCTGGATGCCCAGGGACCAAAACATAATTAGCTATCCCGCATCCAGAGGATACAGAAACCATTTGCAAGAGATACAAACAATGAAAGGAAATATTAGGCCCAGGTCCCAAAAAGTATGTACTTAACTTTAAGTATGCAAATTGTTGCACTGGAATCAACAATGCTGCTTAAGTGCTTTGGAGTACCAGAACATGAGTGTAGTAAAATGACATTGCAGACATTATGGGATAGCTGACTAGAACACCTCATTTAGAAAGTAAAAATTTTATGTCCTGGGTCAGGGTAGAATTCAGGCTCTGGGTTTTAAAATCTTTGGTAAGCATAGATGTATGCAAGCAACACTGCTTAATAGCATCATCCAAATAGCTTGGCCAAGAGAAAGAATGCACTATTGACCTCCCAAAAATAAATGTTTGCTAATTCTCTTTTGCAAAGAACCTCAAGCAGAGTATCTGCCATTCCACAACATCAACATCTGTATGTGTTGCGCAAAGGCCACTGTGAATATTTGTTCAATATTAAGCACTAAAATGTTTGAACATGGACATGTTTGGTGGCTATGAGATCATTCCCATAAACTGCACTAGATTAAATAGATTTGGTTTGCAGTTTTCCACACACACTCCTCACACATATAGACAAGTATATTTCATTTTGGGAAGCTTAATTTTGTGCAGACTATTCCTACAAAACCGTTACATGGATTGGAGTACAGGTAGGGGTCTATTATCTGTGTTATCATCTAGGTGGTCTTCTGGTAAACTCTTAAAATAAGAAATAAACCTGAATTGCTCCTTTAAGAAGGGCCAAACATTTCCACAAATATGCCTTTTCTGGAAGCAACCTTTTACTTTTTAATAAACAATCTGTTTGTTCAATAGTACAGTAATATTGCAGGCATCTTTGCGAAGCTCCAGCATTGCTCATTATCATAATATTTCTGGAGGAGAGGTTTGAAAAGGTTAGTCTTTATTCTTAGAGTAACCAATTTAGAGATGCTGCAACAAATCACAATTGGAAAAATCACAGATTTTGAATTGATTGAACTCCAGTTGCTCATTCAAAGAATTAATTAGGAGGGAACAAGGGCAGTGAAAGGGGCTGGGGAACTTTGAAATCCAGAGAACAGAAGAGAGCCCTGATATCTTATGGAAACCTGGCTGCTTATCCAGGCAGAATTTCCTTTTTTGTTTTTCCAAATTTGTCTACAACTGTCCTAACCCCTTTATACAGAGAACTAAGATTTGTTAAAGCGGGAATGACCTTTGCAGTGCTTATTGGTGGCTTGTGTGGCCCAAAGAAGACACAACAGCAAGTGATCTCAGAAAACAGGGCCACCAGGGAAGATAGAGACAACATCAGGAAGGTTAAAAACACCTCCTTACCAGGGAAAACTGAACATGGGAATACAATAGAATGGAGTTGGAAAAGAGGAAGATACAAGCATAAGAAGAATACTATTAGTAGTAAATGTCATAGCAAATAATACAATTCTTTTCCTGACCTCTTGTAAGCTAAATATACCTGCAAAGCTAGACTGTCATATTTTCCCACTGCTCACTCTTTGGAGAGAATTCTCTTGCTATCTCATTCTCATGTACAAATATACCATTATACATGATATAAAAGCACTATTTAAAATCTAGTTACTGTCCTTAGGCACTTAGAAGTGAGAGCTACACTACATGCAGTGACAGTCACCAATGTGTCTATGAACAAATGCTGAGCCTTTCTTGGTGTCTCCATAAGCACTAGTTTGTGTTTTAATTGCACATTTGTTCACTTTCTTCTTTTCACCTTTACATTGGGCCAGAAATCATGGCAAATACTCAGCAAATGTAAATGGAAAAGAACTGATGAGCTCATAACTTCAAAATATGAGTTACCTGCTGAGGTATTCTGTTTCTGATCAAGTCTTATCAAAGAAAATTGGAAGGACCTTGCCAAATACTGGAGGGGAAGACGGGCAGAGATAGCCTTCAATGGACTGGCCAGAACCAAAGTAGATTTGCATGATTTAGAAGAGATACACTAAGGAAGTAAATCCTGTGATTGCACATTTATACATATATATATATGTGTGTGTGTGTATCCTTGGACATGAAAACTATAAGCCAAAGGAATAAAACTTTGCTTAAACTAAAAAAACTAATGTGCAAAATGTACTGGAGAGCCAAAGGAAGACACCGTTGAAGCCTGGAGAGAAAGCTGTATTTCCATGAGTGCAGGGTGATGGGATTGAAACCCTGCACACATTTAGCTTTGTGAACCTGCAGTGGACCTATGATACATGAATTTCAGTGCTCAGGTTAACAGAACATTGAAAGTTCTTTCACTTTCACTAAAACAGAAAAGTAACCATGAAGTATAGGGAGTTTGGCTGATTCTTTGGCCTGCTACACTCTTTGAGGATAAGGAAGCATAGGAGTCTCTGTTGGGAAGTTTTGCCAATTCAGGTTACTTTCACAACAAGGTTGAGGTGAGCTGAGATGAGCCCTGACAACAGAGCTCAGGATCTGAACTTTCCCAGAGACTGGTAGGTAATTTGTTCTGTGCCGACATGCCTGTGTGCTGAACCTGTAAGTGGTTAGATGGCAATTGCTCTATAGCTTAATATGAAGAATAAAAACAGACAAATTTTGTTTGACCATTCCCCAGAGCATCAAAGTTAGCCCTGAAAAAAATGTTTGGGCAAATAAACCTATAAAAGTCTTCCAAATTAATTTGCCACTGCAACTTTAAAGGGTCACAGCCTTAAGGGCCTTACAAGCAATTCTTCTGGTTCATCAACCATGCCTATGTAAGAGGTACAGGCTGCCACCACTTCTGCAGTGACTTCTACTCTGTCTGGTGTCACTGGGTTATCCTCCCTCAAGAAAACACAGGTGTAAAACAACCTATTGTCAGTGCAGCTGCCACTGTGTGAGGCAGAACCTGTCATGGTGTTGAAGAATACTACTGATAACAATGGATGTGTGCCCTTCTTTTCTTGCTCCCTTCCCTGCACAATGTTAAAAGGTGAAGGCTGGTAGTGGATGCCATATTAACAGCAGTGGATATAGCAAGGTGAGGAACATGTACATTCAGGATGAATTACTGCTTAATGTTCTCCCTACAAAAAACAATGACTAATATAAATTAAGCATATCTCTGTAAATAAACTTGCAGCCAAATTACAGAACTCCCCATGATTTTTTTGCCTGCATCTTTAGATTTTTTTTTTTTTTTCATGGTATGATGGCTGTTAAGCTGTAGACATTCTGAAAGATCTAGGAGAAACAACATAAAGTGATGCATGTGATGAAACATTAAATGGTACTTGATATTTTTTTTGTTTACCTAAAACTTTCAGGCTGTAAAAGATCTTGAGCCCTAGAGGTACTGAATGCAGCTTAGTAGCTGTCTCATGCCCACGTAGCTTATTTTTTTTTTCTGTCAAGAAACAATGAAAACACAGTATTTGCTTCATTGGAGTTATGTGAGAGTTGGAGATGAGTATCTTCCATGCCTGCTTTTTAAGAGAAGATTAATGTGATGTGATTTACTATGTGGTTAAAGGGGAACCAGACTCTGCAGCCTCCGTTCTGTGGTGCTTCTGTACTTGTATTGCTTTGGGAGAGAAGGGTTGCATCTCACTCTTGCTTATGCACTGTCTTCTCTTTTTCAGTTTTCCACACATTCTCAGACATATTGGCCATGTCCTCTCTTCCACTATGCTCAATTCCATATCAGCTGTGGCTTTCTGGAGATGTGTCTCTCCTTCATTCTTCCCCAACAAAAGACATTAGATTTCCAGTTGGAGGGCCCCTGCTCTTCTCAAAAAATAGCAGTAGCTGCAAGACCTGTTGCAGATCTTCCTTGGAATATTTTAGAGTCTGCAGGTTCTGCAGAAGAAGGGAATGATTTTTCTCTTTTTCCACCTTCTGCTTACATAGAAATGTGCTATTTTCAGGAGCTCCAAAGCAGGCAGTTGCTGTATTGCTACCCAGGCAGCTGTTTTACACTGGATTCAATGCCGTGGACTGGATGGGTGTGTGTGGGGGGTTTTGTGAGCTTATCCTGAAGCCTATTTATTGAATCTCATTGATCTGAAAATATTTCTGTGAAAATAACATGTGTCCTCTCCCCCCGTTTTCCAACTTTCATTCCAGGGTTGCTCTAAGAAATACATAGGCAGCCCACAAGATCCTACTGCTCTACTAGATTTCTGAGCTATGAGTTTAGTAGCAGGGTATTTAGTGATCTGCAAGAAATGTAGAGACTTCACTGAAGATTCATCATTCAAAAGCTTTGGAAATCAAAGAATATCCTCACTGGTGTTTGACAAAACTGCCATACTTTTACAGATGTCACAATAGACGTTGGTCATTAGGCAGGGTTGAATATTTAGAGGATCTTCAAAATACTATGGGCATCTTGAAAGAAAGTCTAAAATTGCCAGTGGGGAAAAAGGAAACCTGGATGTGAGGCTGGTGTTGTAGCCATGACAACCAAAGCAGAGGAGGTGTGAATGAAGGCAGGCTTTCAGAAGCAGAGTGGTTACTGGTAGATAGACTCAAAACACAGGGAAGGAATTAGAACAGAAAAAGCACAGATGCATTTTACAACGTGTTGTGCTTGTGAATGGCGTATGGAGACTTTTATGATGTGAGAGGAGGACTCTAAAAGGAGAAAAAAAGTAACTATAGAAATTATTTGGAGGAAGAACTGTATCAGGTGGTAGGGCTTCAGTGTGAGGGCAAGTATCTATGTCTACACAGAACACTGTGGTATTGACTGTGGTGTGGTAGGGAGGAAAGGACAGAGCTAGTCTGGTTCCTGTGTCTTATTTGTGAGTTATTCCAGCTGGAAACGCCAGGTAGATTTTTTTTTTTTTAACAGGTTTAAAATCAGCTGTGAATGCAGATGTGGAACTGAGCTATCAGCAAAATTTTGGTAGTTGGAACATGTAAATTGCTACCACCTACCCAGGAAGGGATGTAAACAAGGGGAAGTAAAGTAGTAAATATTTTGCTACACAGATATATCTCTGGATTCTTTCTGAGTTCTGTCCCTGTTCTGCCACGTGATACTGCACATGTAGCTTAGATCTGTTCCTTTCCCTATTCTGTGACTTTATGTACTTCACAAACACTGCAAGTATATTTGGGGTTTTTTAAACTCTGTGTATGTGCAAAGTTTGTCCTAACTGGCCTCACTTTCAGTGGGGTCTTTTAAATACTGGCTTAAATTTATGAATGAAAAACAAGATGTGAAAAAAGTTTGAGGGGAAATTCCCAGTCACAGTCAGTTGCTCTTCTGTATCTTTCACTGTTTACACTCATGACATTGAGAAGTCTTCTCTGCCTTCTCTAGCATTTGCATTCCCAGTCCCACAACAGGTTTCTGCAGCTCTATGTGGGCCCTTTCCCACTCCTAAAACTGCTGATGTTGTTGAGGTTCCCTGCTTCTAAAATGTTTGACTCCAAATCTGTTTATTCCTTGAATAGAAAAGAACTTGAAATTTATTATAATTGACAATTATACATTTTTGTTTGACAAGAAAACTTCCGATGTGCTTGTTCTAGAATAACGATAGATTTGTTCTGGATTACCTGTGCGTTTATTCTAGATCATCTAAGCGTTTCCTGTTCACAAAATAGAAAGTAGAGCTATTAATGAACCAACCAAAACCAACAACCAACCAAACAAGAAACCTCAGCAACCAATAAATGAGTTTTATTGTTTATTTAACATTTGACCTCTTCATCTGCTTCAGCATCTTGGCTAATCTTGGGAAGGCTGGCAACTCAATCTCCTTCCTCCCAGTTCAGGCCAGTATATTTTTGAGTATTTTTTTCTGGCCTTAAAAACTCTCTAAATTTTTAATCCCAGCTAAAAGTAAGATTATATTTAGCTCTTAGCATGTTTCAAAACCAGTATTGGTTAAACTTTTGGTAAATGGATGTACCATTCTGTTTTTAATTGCCTACCTTGACAAGCGGTAGCTGGAATGCTCTTCAGGAAGACATGGAACTGTACAGAAATTCAAGACAAATTCCACTGAGCAAAGACGAGATTTAGATTATGCAATTTAGAGTTATGGTGACAGTGTGCCAGCTGTGGCCTATGACTACGCTCTGCTGCCACTCTAAGAGTTCAGTGTTTACCTGAAGAGATGGATCCTGTAGTCCAGCAGTCCAGCCACTTGCTATCATGTGCTTGGCCACAGCAGAGATATCCATGGGCTCCTAAATCTCACTTGTATTCTTATTGGTTTACCAGTAGAGTGATGTGCAGTTTGGTTTCCTGCAAAAGTATTTGTTGCTCAGAGCACATTATACTGTGTGGATGTGATGGCAGGGCCACCAGGCTTGGTATCAGGTGACAATATAATTTGGAAAATAAGTTGTGCCTGCTGAAGATTCTGCTCCTCAGCTCTGGGTAACACAAGAAATAGAAATGTGAAATGATTGTTAAAGATGGCATTGCAAATTAAAAATAAACTTTTTTCATCTGTTCACATGCAAGAATAACCTCCACGGTATTTTGAAATGGCTCCATTACATCCATAAATTTGATTATAAGATTACTAACTAAAGGCTTCATTTCTGGGAATGTAGACCCAGAAACAGAATTCTTCTTGACCAGTAAAAAAAACAGGCTAACTACTTTATTACTTAATAAAAGTAGGTTTTGCTTTGATATTTCTTCTTTTAGTTGCTAGAAAGTCATGGATACTTTTCCAAGACTTATAGCGAGTGGAGTAGATGTTTCTTACTATTTATTCAGATGTTCACATTTTCAGCACTGGAGTCTCTGCTGCCCCACAACAGAGCAACCTTAAAGCTTTGGTCTTGTGGCAATTATTTTAAATACTTTTGACTATGGTTACTACATGGAGAGAACTTCATGCACCATCAATATCTCAAATGTAAATAAAATAGTTCTTTAAAAATGAAGATCACTTAAAACATAGTGCTGCTTGAACGTTGAGGAGCCATTATGTTTAATAGCATTTTTAAACTATTAAAGTTGAGTGGTTACTTTTTATTTTGCATTTAGTCACTCGTGGGAGACATTTATTTTGTCTCATACTCTGCAAATAGTGATGCTGTTAGTAGAGAAGGTTCTCGTTTTGAATAATGATCTCATTTATATAATATCCCTTAGTAAAATATGTTCATATCTTAGGGATGAAAATTCACAAACTGTTAAGAAGTGTACCAAAAAATCAAGTGAAATGTGTGTCTATAAAACATGTTGGGGGAGGGGAAGACACAGAGTGAATGTCCTGTTCTAGTAATTACTTGGTTTGAAGTTAACACCCTTTTTTAGCAATGGTGACATCAATAGGAAATAATGATAATAATAATAAAAAATAATTTGTGTTATGAATTAGGTAAGATTTTTTGCAATGTCCTTGGACAGTGAACTCCAGGACAATTCGGAATGGCTGACTGCATGAAAACACAAAGAAATTATGGAATTAGATGCAGTAGTTTTTATAGCCCTGACTTAGCTTTATGTAGGCATTTGAGAGCCATTCTTGCTATTTTTTTATTCACTTTTTATGGCTATTCCAGCATGTTCCAGTGATTCTCTTTTTATGCTGTGGTAGCACCAGAAAGAAAGGCTCATTTACTTGCTACAAACCTTGCAGAAAAAAAATGAATAAAGGACTGATTCATCGTTTGTTCCACACAAGGTTGTCTTTTTTTTTTTCCCATTACTTTTGGGTGCCTTGCCAAATGCCTGGATTTATATATCCTGATTCCGAGAGCTTTGAAATTTGAACCAGAGATAGGGGCAAATCACAGGTATAGATGTGTGAGTCTCTTTGGACATTTCTGGTTAGGATTGAGAAGTGGGAGCCAGTAGCTGAAAGGTGTTTCAAACTACTTGTATCATTGGTGGGATGATGGATGTTGGGTAGCTAAACCTGTGTATGTGTGTGCAAAGGCTAGAAGCTTTATATACGTAGAGACTACCTTTGGTACAGTTGTTGTTGCTATCAGATCAGAACAGTACGTATCTCTACCCATTTACTGAAGTATTTCTTTTTAAATGGTTAGTTCAAGCAAAAAAGTAGTATTGACTTTGCTAAGCTTTGCAAGAGCTGCGAATGGAAAGCCAGCCACAAATTTTGGAGGTTTGAGTGTTGTGTTGGACTCTGTGTTTTGCTCAACTCGCACCATATCAGAGGGGACAACTCTATGCCTTGCAGCTTCAGTCATACTGGTCTGAGAAAGATTCTTTAGAAGCAAGCGAGATAATGAAAAATCTGCACTACAGGACTATCTTTCAATTTCTATGCTATTGTAAATTCAAAAATATACTTGAACTATAAAGAAGCATACCTTGCAGATTTCTCTCTCTCTTTTTTTTTTTTTCCCCCTGGAGCAATCAAAATCCATATGAATTTAGGCAGTACCTTGTTCAGTAACCACGTATCATTTAGGTACCCGTTTGTGCTGTGGAACCTGGACTTGATAAAGCTGTGTAAAAAGTTTTAAGCAGTCTTTTGTATGCAGAATTGTTAATACATGGAAAAGATCTTATTACTTTATCTAAAGACTAATGCACTACAGTAGCCTTTTTAGTGAATATCAGCTATCTACTCCAACATGTCTGTTATTCTGTTAAATGCCTATTTAAAAGAAGTCTAACAGTGTTACTAAAGTGATAGATGTTATTTTTACTTCTAAAACTGAAAAGTACAGCACCTTCTGAAATACTTTAAGATCGTTTATGTGCAAAATGAATGCAGGTTATACTTTATAGAATATTTTTTTTTCAACTCAATAATTATTGCACTCTGAGATTGTTTCAACTGCTACAGTAAGGGAATGTGAACTCCACATAATTGGCAGAGCATTGTGAGTTTTATGTGGAATCTGTAGTCTTTTCAGCACAAAACATAATTGCTCTTTGCTTTTAGAAAGGTTTTTTCTTTCAATAGCATATTTTGCCATTGTCATTAATGGAAATAAAATAATTTATTTTTTCACTTGCAATATTTGGGCAGATTTCTGTCTAAACGGATATTTCTGTTACCCAGCTAATTATCCAGTAGTGGTAACCTGGTGGTGCTGGGTTAATGGTTGGACTTGACAATCCTAAAAGTGTCTTGCAACCAAAATAATTCTCTTAATCTGGGATAATTAAGATATTCCAAGTAATTCTGTTTTCTATTAGTGTAGCATAAAAAAATATTGTAGTTAATTGATGCAATTTGTATTTTGCTGTGTGGCTTGGTGTAAGATTTTAATGTGAGCAGGAATTAGTAAAGAAATATTGGAAGGAAACAATCTGCTAGTAATATTAAAAGAATTTTTTTTTTTAAATGAAGTTTAGTAACTCACATTGCATAAAGGCAAACATACTTGATAAATATTTTTTCTAGTAAAATTAAGTTTTATGGAGATAGAGGTATCTTGGAGGAATCACTAACCAACTTTTTTACTTTGCCTCTCACTATCTGATAGAACTTTTAAGCCAGTAGCTCCATGAAGAATCTCACTTTTACAATGCAAATAAAACAGAGGTTATGTGTATGATCATAGTTACTTGAGCCTTGAGGCTGTACTCTGCTATGTGCCATGAGCACATCTCACTGCCAAGATACGGCCTTAGACCAATGCAAATTTGAAGAAGAGTTTAGGCTCTATACTTGGCTTTACACCTTTAAATCATGGCACTTTTGTTATCTATGCTGTGTTGACAGTAACTGTTGAACAGTGTTTCTGTTTGCTCACTATGGAGGGTGTTTTGTAATCAGCGTATGTCCTGGTCCGAGATTTCTGTCTCTATCCGTAGCAACGCTTTATAAATTTGAGGCTACTGTAGTCTTTGTCTTGGAATCTCTACCTGAAGTTCTCAGAGTTGTGACATCTAGAGTCAGGCAAAATAAATTCTTTCTCCGTGTTCAAGCTGTCTTAACACTATGAAAAAGCCTATGGTCAATTGCTCTTTAGAAGTTTACTGTCATATATTCTTACCCATTGTGGTGGTGTTGAAAAGGGAAACTGTGGATATATACAGTGGAATAACTGTGCTGTACTCTGATTCCCAAAACCATGCTGCATATTCATCTTCTAAATTACTGTCCCTGTTCCCATTCACAGACATAATTTAGAAATCGCTGTTAGTGCTTTTTAAAAAGAAAATCCAAACACCAAAAACAACCCCAACAAAACCTACCTCCCCCCAAAAAACCCCAAACAAACAACACAAACAACTCCAACAAAACCTACCCACTCCCCCCCCCAAAAAACCCAAACAAGCAACAACAAAAAAAAACCCAAATCCCAAAAATTCAAAACGCCACACCAAAACACAAACCCCAGAAAACCAAGGCAGGCTTTTTTAAGCACAAACGAAAAAAAAAAAATGTTTAGGGCAAAAGCAGATTTATTGAAAGTGTTTTTCAAATACAGTGCCTCAACTCGAAGAACTTTAAGAGTTACAAGAGATGCCTTTGCCAAGCATTCCTCCTTAGTTAAGCTGTGTGTAGCTGCTCACTTAGCATGCAGGTTTCCCAGCTCACTAGGAGACTATTTTTCTTCTGTCATAATAATGCATCTGAGTTGTCTCATTCAACACAGATAACCTTTCTACTAAGAGTTGCATCATTTGTGTACTTCCTACTGTTCTGGATCTTGTCCCATGTATGGCCTTTGTGCCTAGCATCAGGCTTTTGATAGAAAAAGGCAAGTTTCCAGTGGTGGCATGAACTGTGAAAAGTTCCTGCTTTCTGTGTGAGGTAGTCTAGAAACATGCACACTCTTTGAAGTTTTAGAAGATATTTAATGTGATGTCAGAACATCTAATTATAGACCTTAAAAATGGGACCTTTGTTCCAGGTTAACCTCTCCTTATGAACTTATATGTTTTACTGGATGTGTGGATGAATGTACAGAATTGTTTAGACTGATGCTAAGAAACTCTAGAATGTCTATGAAGTGTGCTTTTTGGAGGACTAGAAAGTAAACTCTTAAGGATAAACACAAATACCAATAAGTTACATCTTCTCTACAGTCTGATTTTGAGATAAATTTTCTCCAGCTTTCATAGGAAGAAATGAGGGCTGTTCAGAATGTTCAGGATGTTCAGAATGTTCAGAATGATCAGGAGGTGAATGATCTCTTGTTTTGAGTGGCAATAGTGGAAATTTCAAAAAGATAAGTCTTACACCCACAGATACAGAATGATGGAAATGTTATGTCTGAATGTAAGATAAAAGGGCCAGGTGCGAGGGACTTGTACTTTGTGTTAATGCTTTTTGTTATAGCTAGAAGTACAGCACACTATTGTGAGAAATTCAAACCATGCAAAGATGGAGTGCCTCTGCATCAAAGCACAGAGGAGCAGTGTGAATTAGAGAGGACCATCTCTTCCTGGAAACTGTCCATAGTAAAAACGCCTTTTAAAATTGAATGTCCTGGATTATTAACCTACATCTTGTTACTATTTTGTGGATAATGTGAAACATACTGAGCAGAGAGAAAGAAGTGAGTCTGTACTATGCTAAGCTTATGGACATAAGAAGATACTGTCTGTCTTTCTGCATTATCACATGAAAGAATAGATGGTTTATATTTACATTTTGGTGATTAAGTGAAAACCTCTTTACTTGCCCCTGAGGCAGAGAAAAGTTAGACCACCAGTTCCCAGGAATGCTTCAATTCTCCCTTATCCCTCATTAAGTTTTATTACAATGTATTTTATAATGCGTGCTGGAAATGGTCCCATCCACTGTTAGAGCCTCCACCTGTGATTTAGGCTAATCTTCCAGCTGTGATTCAATTTGGGGTGGTTCAGCATCTCAGTGATTCTGCCTTGTACTGGGCTTATGGAGTCACCCCCATCCCAGGTTTAGTGGAGAGGAGCACTGCAAACAGGAATAGCGTTTGTACGTGTCAGAACAATGGCAGTGATCACATTATAGCTGGACTATCTACAGCTCACCTGAAATACTTCCTTCCCCTGAACTGGATACTACCTTGGTACAGACAGGAACAAGGTGATAGGTGGCTGATAACTATCCAGAAATGTGCCATAACTATGGGAAGTCCATGGGAAGTGGAATTTGAAAATCTAATAACAGTGATGAGCTCAAAGAATGGGTTTTGGACTGAGGTGTGTCAGGTATACTACAAGACCTAACTATATGTGGACCCCAAGAGCTTACCTCTCCAAAATACATACATTTTAGCAGAAATCTAAATATCCCTAAAGAGAACTTTAAATTTATAGTAGTAAAGTAGTCTTGTATTTGGGCCACAGAATTTCAATTTTCATCTCCTCAATAATCTTAGTTACTTGTTTGGTTAGCATGGATTTATTTTCAGTTGGTTTTGATTCAAATTTATCAGGACAGAGGAGATCCACAACTTCTCTTGGTACTTCCAAGAACCTACTGCTGTCATGGTTAAAATTGTACCTTCCAGTATTGATTTTATCTGGATATAAATTGCAGTCATGGTTCCCTGTCACATACCTTTCTCTGGGCTTTCAAAAGCTGCTCTACAGCTTGGGGATTTTGTCTTTTTAAGGTGTTCAGATGTTGAGTTGACATCTCAATCTTCTTTTGCTAATCTACATACATCAAATATGAACGCTTACTGTAAGTTCTGCATCTCTTGCATCATTTTTTCTGGTTCCTACTTCTACTTTTATTAATGTGGTTGCCAGAATGTACACTGCCTTATTGCTGCTGCAGAGAAGGGTGAAACAATCACCTGCTGCAGCAGGAAGTGTAGGAAGAAAATAGTTTCTGATATTATATCTTATTTAGGAATGCTTGCTTTCTCAAAATTAAAAGGGAGATGTGGTCCTCCTCCTAAAGATGTTGTCATGTAAAATCCTTGTTCACTTGGCTAACTTCACTGATTCATTAGTTCTGACCATGCCAGTGCTACCCTGATGCACAGTGTGGGATGTGTCAAGCTGCAAGCTGACTGTAACAACTCAAGACTCTGGAGGAAGGAAAGGGTATTTAATAAGGAGTTCCAAATAGTACCTGGTGCACTGAGTCCTACCGTAGTTGCAACTTTTAAATATTATGAAAATAGAAAGGTTAAATTTATTATGATAATAAAAGATTGTGGAAGCTGTGCTTCTGAAATCGATCAGAGTAAGACGAAACAATAAAAAGTCAGTTCAAGTTGCACTGAAGCAAGGGGGACAGTTTGTTGGTTTTTGGATTTGGCACAAAATTAAAGATTTCTTTCTTAAAAGATATTTTAAATTCATTATATAGATCTCCTACACATTTTCCCAAAGGTATTTAAGAAATAAGAACTTTAAAATAATCACATTTTATATTCCATGCCACTTGGAAGTATATTTTCTTGAAAAATCAGTGACACTTACTTAAATAGTAAAAATAAATGTTTATTATTTTGGAAATACTACTTGCACATCTGAAAGCCAGTAAGATTCTGCCAGCTTGTGGAGCTGTATTGATCAGCTGAAGTGCTGCAGAGACTATAAACTGATAGTCAGGAGGAGGAAAGAAAAACAAAAAGAAATTGCAGGAGAAGACATAGCAGAAAATCTGTTGAAAATAATTCACTGCTGTCATCTTCTCAGTCTCAAATGAGACTATTTCTCTTTCTGTTTCTGCTCAACATCAAACATACCAAGCCTTAAACATTTGCTGTATGTTTTTTTCCCATTAAATTTTGAAGGAATTACAGAGAAAATCAAGGCATGTCTTTAAAAATTCTGATCAGGTTTCCTTTGGAGTCTTGCTGCTGGAAGAATGTCTTATGGGTAAATTTCCACTCTCTCAGCAGGGCAGTGTTTTGCATGAACCAACTCCCAGGAGAAAATGTTGTATGCTTATTCTGTACAAGGCTCAGGCAGCATCTCCATATTAAACTGACCAGAAGGAGGGAGGGGAAGCAGTTGACCTGAGGGGAAGAGGGGAGGGATGAGGAGAAGCAGCCAGTGTTTGTTTTACCACCAAGACACTGCTATTGAAAAAACTAAGAAAAAAAAAAAAATTACCACCACACCCCCCAACAAAACAACAAAAAAACACCACAAGAAAAGCCCTCTGAAATACTTGTGCAGGTTTGCAGTGTGCTATGTTACAGTGTGTGAATATCACCTTAGCAGGAATACGCTCATTAAAGATAGGAGATAAAGCCCTCAAACAAGAAATGCTTGTGTCAAGTAATTCTTTTTTAGTCTCTTTTAGAGAAAGTCAGAAAAACACACTTTTCTTTATTCTTTTGCTGCTTGGACATTAAAGCCTTTTTATGATTCCTAAAAAAATTCACTTTTCAGTGTGTTTTTGAACCTGGCTGCCAGTACTACACACTGTCTTACTAATGGAGCTTGTTGTTACTGGTTTATTTCTTAGTATGGTTCTGTGATTCAATACTTTTAATTATCTTTTTATTACAACGTGTACCAGGTCCTAACATACAGTAGATTTACTGATAAGGCCATATACCACTTGTATTGTATCCATTTATAGTCATTTTTATAATGGTATCTTGCTAATAAAATGTTATCTTATTCATTCAATTTGTGTGTAATAAATCAACAGCCTGTTCGCTTTCTTCTCCTGCAGATATCTGTATAAGTATGTACGACTGTGTGCATGTACTAAACCTGATGATGTTGCTTGCATACAAATGGAAATTAGCTTAAGAGCATTTCATTAATGAAAGTGTAGCTGTTTGCTTGTGATCTGAGTAAAATTAATACCCTAAGTAAAATAACATATTATGGAACGTTTGTTTTTTTTTAACCTCTCACAAGTTGCTTGAAAAAATGCATCCAACCTAAATTGTTTTCCCGTGCCATTTTTCCAGATTACAGATTGCAGAAGTAAATAATTATAAATGGTATGTGGTGCTCTTTTTCAGCGTGGTGTTTTTTGTTGGTGGTTTTTTTTTTTTCTGTATAAGATAAATCAGCGATTCCTTGGTTTACATTATTTGTGTAATACTACTAAGAATCTGCATTAGCTAGCTGTGGAAGTAGCAGCATCTCCCTCTGCATAATATAAACAAAGATGTCTTTAGCATACACTGCATTGATACCAATTTAGAAATGTGTGATACAGATAATGGAAGATGAAGCAATGCTCTATGCCCTCGCTTTAAAGGTGGCTGATAGAAAGAGGCACTTAAACTGCACCTACTTTCAAAGGAACCTGAATCAGACTATAAGCATCATGAGGATGTGGTGACAAACACAAAACTACTTTGGATTTAGTCTGGACCCTTTATAAGTGTAATGACTCCCATACAGGTAGTGAAAGTTTGAAACAAGCTTTAAAATGCTTGGAGAAAGTGCAGGATTAAGTATTTCAAACTTCTGTTAAAACAAGTAAACAAAAAGTTTCCTCTTCTCCTCCAAAAAGACAATGGAAGAGGGAAAATACACACATGAAGATGTTTGTATGAGGACATAAATTGGGTATTCTTCCAGAGAAAGCAAATATATTACTGTTGCTGTTATGAGATGGATAGCATACATCCTAAACACCAACTGCATCACCAAAAAGCTATACACAGTAAAGGCAGTGAGAGCAAGTCAAAATGGTCTTCTGATAACTTTTCTCCCTGATCCATGTTTTCGAGTTTTCCCTCTCCTTTTGCTGTCTACTTGATCCACCTATCTTCTGTTTGGCAAAATCAGTTCTTGCAACTTATTCTGCTGTTTGGAATCATCTGGGTGAATAAATGAAAATGAAAACTAGAGGATTAGATTAGGCATCGAATTCACTCTTAAGATTTCTAGCATGGTTATTTTGAATGTGAGAACTTGGGAATTAAATGAGATTTAGGTCTAATTACCCATGTCTGTGTATCTCCATTGTTCTAAATGCAAAAATAACTTCCATGAAATAAATGCATGGATTTATTTCTTGATCAGGATCAAGAAGCATAATTTTCTGTATCAGAGCAGGGTGACAAGTGTTCGCATTTGCTCCAAGAGCTGCCTTCTAGTTTTCTTACTGGAGACTGCAAACCTAGGAATATTTTCCTTCCTTTTCTGAAAAACCTTTTCTGTAAATATTTTTATTTTTTCTTTGGTTACATTTATATTATTAGTCTCCTATTACATCCTTACGAGTTCAAACTGTTGAATCTCTGGCTGTGAACTGCAATTCTTAATTCAGAGTACACTGTTAGCTAATCAATATCCCTACAGTATTCCAATTCTCATTATAAGGTCTAATCCTTCCCCACTCAGCTTAGGGCCTGGTTTTCCTTAGCACGGGTGTACTGGTTTCAGCTGCGATGGAGTTAATTTTCTTCCTAGCGGCTGGTACAGTGCTCTGCTTTGGATCCAAGATAATAATAATGATAACAGCCTGACTACTCAGCTTCTCATGCACTGCTAGTGAGAAGGCTGTAGGGGTACAAAAAAGTTAGGAGGAGATACAACCAGATTGGCTGAGCCCAGCTAGCCAAAAGAATATTCTATACCATATGATGTTACATCCAGTATATAAACTGGGAGGAAGGCTGTCAGGGATGCTGCTCAGGAACTGACTGGCCATCGGTCAGGAAGTGGTGAGCAATTGCATTGTGCATCACTTCTCTCTCTTTTTGTTTGTTTGTTTTTAAATGAAAACCATTATCATCATTGTTTTCCTTTTTGGTCCTATTAAACTGTTTTTATCTCATCCATCCCACTGGTGGGGGGGAGTAAATGAGAGGCTGCATGGTGCTTAATTGCTGGATGAGCTTACACAATTCAGCCATATCTTGACCAGACAACAGAAAATTCTATTTCATGGTTTAAGTTATGACAGGTTGTAAATAAATTTGTCTGTTTGTTTATAAAAAGACAAGTCTGAAGGAGAAACTAATCAGTTTCTTTTAAGACGGCAACCGGCATGTCACCTGTTGAAAGAGGGTAACTATGCTATAATGGTACATATTTTCTTTTTCATCTGTCTTCCTTTTCTTGCAAAGGATTTCAAGGAGTGTCATAAACTCAACATTTTTTTTTTCTTTCATAAATTTCTTTTAGTAATTATAAAATTGTGAGGGAAGGGGCAGAGATCCAGATTTCACATGATACTCTTCTAAACCAAACCCAAATTGTCAGATCTAAATGTAGATAGGGACAAATCTAAGCACAGTGGCTCAGTCACCTTTTCCCCATGAGTAGAATGAACTTTTAAACAAACAAACAAAACCCCTCCAAAGTGAGAAGTATTTTATTGCTAATCCTCAGCTTTTCCATGTACAGAATACAAGAATAAGATGAAAGAATTGTAGCCTCTTCTATCCAAAGGATTCATTGTTTTGAGTTGTTTCTCAGTCTGAGATCGGCCCTTTCTGTTTGTATGCAATGCTTACTGTCGGATACTCTGAAAGCTCTGGATGAGATGCCAAACCTGATATCCTGGCTTATGGATCAGTTGTGTATTTTTTCTCTTTTCTATAACCAAGTCCTGGATTTCCAGACAGCAAGATACCAGTATGTGTAAGTGCATAAGATTTAAGCAATTGCTTAGGAGCTTTACTGGATCCATTTTGTTGTTAACTAATTGATAGAAAATTAACTTATTTAATGCCGCTGTTCTGGAAAGAAAATTTATATTACTCTTCAGTGTTATAAGTAGGAGAAACTTACTGATGATGAACATGATAGATCATTGACACACAGTGATCTCAAGTTGCTTGATAAGTAGAAGTGAATGATAGGTGTAGTAATATGGTCAAACGGAGATGAAGACAATGCTTGGAAAATGCTTCCCCTTCCTTGTGGCAAACTGCCACAAGGTTCCGTTAAATAATCAGCTGAGGGTGAGCTGCCAGTTAACACAGTAGGGAAACTAATGTGTTTGAGTATATCAAATGGAGTAATCTCCAGTAAAAGATAGGAAAACAATTTTACTTTCAAAGGGGCCTAATAAAAAAAAAAAAAAAATCTAATGATACCTTTAGATCAGTTTTGGTGCCCACTTCTCAAGAAAGATGATAATACTTCAGAGACACATAGAACTAAAGAGAGAAGAATGGTTAAAATATTTTACTTTTTAAAAAGAAATATGCATTGCAGTGAAAGAATCTGAGATCTCCATCTGTTTTCTTAAGAGGTTACTTAGTCTTGGTATATAAGTACTAAAATAGAGACGAAAATTCTTGAAGATTACAGACAGAAGCAGAACAACACTCTGAAGCTGGAAATTGAGGGCTCTTTTTAAAATCAACCACTGTAATAAACTTTCCAAACTCAATGAAACAACTTACTGAAGATTTTTAACACTCTGTTTCCCTTGGGCAGAAACATCAAAATAGGCATTTTTGTTAAAAGTCTGTGCTCTTGTTAAAAAAAAAAAAAAATCTGGAAAAACTTCCATGGGCTGAATTACACAGAGAGGTCAGATTTCATAACACCAATTCCTCTTTCAGCATCATCTTTTTCTGATAAGAATCTGTAGAAAGCAGTTCGGTCTCTGCTTTTAGGAGGAAAAAAAAAAACCTTACTAGTTTTCTCTTTGGTAAAATGAGAAATATCTCCATGAAAGAGTAGGCACCTTCCCTCTCAAAGTCTGTGCTATATTTACAGTAAAGTGGCTCTTAAAGCTATAACTCCCTTTATATTCATGAGGAAAAATACTGGGAATTATGGAAGAGCAGACACTGCCCTCAGGAGTTACAGAGCATAGCAGAACTCATTGCACAGTAAGCAGCTGAAAATACCATGCCTTGAAGTACTGTGGAACATGAGTATGGTCTTGGATGATGAGGGTTCTGGATAGAGTTGGAAGGTAAACAATCCTGCAAGTGTTCCTCTGAGTGCCTAGCACAGTGCCAGCAGTGCTGGTCAGGAAGGAGAGAGTGGTTCAGCTCCATAAAGTAGCACTAAAAAGCATAAATGTGGCTAAGATGTCCTGTGTTCTTCAGGATGATTGAATGGTTTAGGAGCTGCATTGTGAAGGCACAGCTGTAGGGGATCTTTAATCAGTGCAAACTTGGTGCTAGA
Organism: Tricholaema leucomelas; assembly: GCA_013400475.1. Taxonomy (NCBI): domain Eukaryota; kingdom Metazoa; phylum Chordata; class Aves; order Piciformes; family Lybiidae; genus Tricholaema lacrymosa; species Tricholaema leucomelas. Next base: position 230,908 of record WAAF01001510.1, read on the forward strand.
GCTTCATTACTTGTGTTTGAGGATGTGGGTGCTGTGTTCCATTGCCTGCCATAAACATGCCCCCAGTGCAAGTGAAGTGTGCTCTGCGCTGCTTGCTCTGTGCAGGGATGTCAGGAGCAAGGGAGATTCTCTGGTGAAAGTGTAATTGTGTACACACTGTTATTTATGACTCAGCTGAGTTTACACTCAAGAAAAACCTGGTGATAAGAAGTCTAAGTGTTTACAGAAGGGTGTTTGCTTCTCCTGACCCCATAAATGGCACAGTCCCCTAATAGTTTGTTGAGTTTGATAATGATATCACTAAATCCACTGCATGTAATACTGCAATTATTTTTTTTGCAGGTTTTGCTTTTTGTACTTTTTCCTGACACACCTCTACAGCATTAAATTTACACTTCTCAGAGCTGATTAGCATGAAGATGACAGAAAGTGCCTACATCTTTTTCCCTCGTTTTTTTCCCCCTAAGAATTTTATATAAAGCAAAAGGCCTGTTTGAAGCCACAAGTGGAAAACTTCTACTTGTTTTTAAGGGGTCCATTTGCTCTTTACATTTACTTAGATCTCTGGGATTGAGTGGATTTCTTTTAATTGCAGCACCATCTTGCCCTGGTATGGCACTGCCTAAATGATGGGCTAAGCTGTATTGAGATCAGAGAACTGATGTCACATTTTGCGCTAAATGATCCTATGCTGTTCATCTTTTCTTTCCTTCTAAACTCATGGAAACATTCATGGGGGTTTCAAGATAATAGTCAATTTTTAAATCACCACATTGTCTTACACTTCTATCTTAAATTCTAGATAGAAGAAGCTTCAGAAATCCAAGTCGCTTAAAGAAATTGATGGTGTTTAGGCTTGATCCTGAACGGTACTGAACATTCTTTCCCTAGTCCTGTAAATTCTTAGCGATTAAGTTCTCTGCAGCTGCCTTTGTGCTTTAGGTCAAGCATGTGTTTAAGTGTTTTGCTGGATTTTGGCCAAAATGCTCAGCATTATAACTAAAGAGGTTTAACCTGTGGGATCTGGATCCCTTAAACTTGAAATCAGACATCTAACATTTCCAAGACTAGCAATTAAAATAACTCTCAGTCTTGGCTAAGGTATTGATTAAGAAACAAATTTTAATTGTCATCAGTTGTGCTTAGACTCTGATCTTGCAAACAGCTGCATATGTGCTTAACTTTATTAACTCACAGATTTCAGTGCTAAAGTGTGAAGTCTTTAAGTTATTTGGAGAGAAAAATCATCTTTACTGTTATTGCATCTCCTCTCTGTGTGTCTTTCACAAGGAGTGCAGTATGGTTGACATACGGTGAATAGTAAAGTACTTTGGTCCAGCTTTACAGATACCTCCTTCCTTCTCTGACAAAGTCTGACTTCAGTTATGATAAGCAAGGAGGCATTTGTGTGCTGTAGTTTGCAGTGTGGCAAGGGGATGTTTTACCAGCTATTAGGAAAGAAATGAGTTCTGCTTCCTAGTTAGGACTTTGTTTTCTTTGGATGAGAATGAGAGCAAATATTTGGACATAAATGTTTTATGGCAGTACCATATGGTCCTTGGTATTTTTACTTTTTTTTCCAGTTGCCTTAAAATTCCTTTAATATTATCAATTTATTTAAGTCAAAAGATGAATGCTGTGCGTAACTTGAACAGTGTTTTCCTGAATTTGCTATAGCACCAAGAGTTGTTTGCTTCTTTGAAGCACAGTGGTTTATCTGAATAGGCAATTTTACCTCTGGTTTGTTTGTGGAGAATTTGTTTCTCTTTTATCTAATACCATGCCTGTTATATTGCATTGTCACAGCCTTGCATTGTGGTTAATTTCTAATAGCAATCAGTCAAATTAAGTAGTTGGTTAATATGTGTTACCAAAATTTTCTTTCCCTTGAAAGAAATGGCACTAAATTAAACATAAAAAATATTCAAACAACTAAAAATCCCTCTTTTGGTCATTCTTTGTCCCTTCCTCTCCCAAAGGGAAAAAAAAATCCCTTAACTGTCATTGAAGACTCAAAATGGAAGATTTACCTTATTCCCTTCTCCCAAGGGACTACTACAGGGGAAATGAACTTCAAAATCTGAGGGCCCTGGCAGTACCTAGGGACTTGCTGGGACAAATGAAAGACACAGTAGTTTAATCTTATAAGGACCTCCACAAACAGAAAATGGTAGATTGGAGTAAAATTACTATACAGTTATCACTCAGTGTTTTCCAGTGTCCAAGAGCATGCATGATATTGAACAAAAGCAAATGCAGAGGAAGAGCACTACACAAGCAGCTCCCATATACTAAACCATAATGTAATAAATAAGATAGCATTTGAAAGATTCTTTCCCTTTCTAGCTGTATCTGCCCCACAGTCCTCTTTTATTTCTTTTCAAAATTCTGCAGTGTTTTTTTTTTTTGGTTTTTTTTTTGTTGTTGTTGTTGGAGGGAGGATGGGGTTGAGGAGAAGAGTTAAGATTTTATATCAAAGTCTAATTTTATAGTTATATTCTAAGTCTAATTTTATAGTTATATTCTAAAAAACTTACTTTCTCTGAGAAGTTAATTCAGTAATAGTCACCAGATGGTGTGCAAATACTAATGAGGGGATGTTATGACTCTTGGGTTCCTTGTGGAGGTTGTAGGAGTCGGCATCTTGCCATCGGAAAATAGACACTGGGGGAGTAGAAGTGCTCCCTGGGGAGGATGTGACTGGACCAGTAGGGCTTCACTATTTTTTTGGTGGGAGTTCTGCAAGTTTTAAGAAACTCTCTTCATTAGTTTTAATGAAAGAGAAAATAGTGGGACATGATGCTCTGTATCACTACTTTGAAGGGTATGATTTAATACAACTGAATCTGAGCAAATATTTCATGCCATTTTCAAAAGTGAAGCAAAGTGCTACTATAGCCCAGGCAGATTTGGAGTCTGAGACACAGGGTGAGATGGTCAGTTAAGAGATCAAAAAATTGTTATTTCAAGGAAGGACAAATGTTGTGAGTTTGTTTTTTTGCATTGGAATACTTTATGCTGCCTCTTTAGAATGATAATGCTGTGTGTTCTCTGCCATATGATTTATTGCTAGTTAATCCATCACATCTGTTCTCTGTCCCAGTGGCAGCATATAAACATTGTAAGGCAAGCAAGATGAAACAGAGCTCTGGGATGTCTTTTATAACAGATCTATGTAAGTGTGAAAGTAGAAATGTCTGTTGATTCATAGCAGCATGCTAAGGAGCTTCTAGTCAACAATGGGCACTGACATGTCAATTCCCTTGGGTAACTTGGGCTCTTTTCCCATTCATTCACTCATCCCCAGAATTTACACTGCCAAACTGAAAAGGAAAAGAAAAAGAAAATGTTGACAAATACTTAACACTGCCTCTTCCAGATATATTTGCCAGCAGAAGAGCTACTGACTTCAGCTACTGAAAGACCTTTGGGGGCTTAGAAACGAGATGTAAAATACTGTGCTGCTGTGGAGAAGTCTGATGCAAGATGCTGTTGTCCAGTTTAGAAGCACTTTATTGGTCTTATTCAGGCTCATGAAAGGTGTACCCATATTACATAATCTATGATGATACTCTTTTCTTACTGGTGAAAATTGTTAGACACACAAATTTCACATGTAGTCCTAACATTTAGGATTGAAACATTGTGGAACACCTTGAAGGACTGCATTTCATGTTTTCAGTGATAGAGTTAAAGGTCTACCACTGTAACCTTTTTATGAACACCGATCTTATGCAGAAAAATAGTCAAATCACAGCAGTTGGTTTTGTGTAATAGCTTGCTTGTGAGCATTGATATACCTTAATATAGATGCAAATATAGAAAGCAAACTGATCTGTTAGGAACTGTGAATCTGTCAGCTTTATTAAGAAACAATCAAATAATTTAAAGACTGCTACTGTCAGTATTAATGCCATCAGTAAAGCATGTAACATGACACATCGAATATAATGAACTTAAAGAATGAAAAACATGTGCCACTTGCCCAAAATACAGATAGACAATGTCTCAATACACTCCAGCCTTTACTCACCTAGTTCAAGCTTGGCTATATTTTAGTCTTAAGTGCTTTGAGTGAAACACACTGTGATGACTTCTTGTTCTAGGTTTAGAAAACCAAAGAAAGCTGTTTTGCGAAATTGATTCACCAGCTCCTGGAATCTGACAGACAGCTTTTGGAAATATGAAGACATTTTTTAAAAGTCTTTTTCCAAATCCAAATTCTGTTTGGTTTCCATTTTGCTTCAGGCCTACATGAAATCATGACATGTTAGCTTGCATAATCCCTGATTTTTTTTTTTTTTTTTTTTTAGAATAGAAAAAAATAAACCAGGTTGGAAGAA